>ML846562.1:35636-63494 GCA_009831015.1 Picea engelmannii
TTATTCTTCTCTTGTATGCATGTGAAGAAAGAGGTTTCAGATTCGGGTAGAAGGTCAAAAGTTAAGTCTTAAGGGTCATTTTCTGCGTATAAGTTTAGAGCCCTAGCTTATTAGTCCGTAGGGTAGAATACCCAACAACACTCCTATGCACTTGTTTCTCTCAGAGTGCTTTCACCTGAAATTCATGGATTTCTGCCACGTATCCCTCTACAATGGATGGTTGTGATCTTCTTCGGCCTTCGGGGCTTCAGGAGTTTGTCACACTCCTCACTTGGAAACCTCCGAAGTGTTTTTCCCCGAAGTCTCTTATCTATCGAAACATATATTCTGCCAACCAACGGACATGATCTACTTCAGGTCTTTACCCAGAGTCCATAGGCTTACACCACCTATCCTCTAGATCCAATGACTAACATTTAATTCAGAAGATCCGATGGTTGATGTTTTCTTCGGGTATTTATCATGAGTCTATAGGTTTATGCCACCTATCCTCTGGATCCAATTCTTGAGATTTACTTCATTCTCCTTAACGATGGAAGGTCCCAAGATACTTTGGGACTTTGGGACTTTGGTAAGTCCACTCTCCTACATGTGAAAATCATTAAGGCTCAGGAACCTTGCTATGATCAGACGTCTATTGGTCCTCTGGGCTGTGATCCAATGAGCACTATCGCTCCTCCTCCTGATATTTTGATCTCTTCCGACTTAGAATATTTTCTAAGTGTTCAAAGGCCTCGACCTTTTCTCCTCCTACTGGTCTGTCTCTTGGACTTCATTTGCACGCCTGAAAGTGATATCTCCTCTGATATTGATTCCCCTTTAATATTTTTCCTTCCCACACACTCCTTGCATTTGAGGGATCTCGTCAAACTCAGATTGAATGTCAATGACGATCGATGGTTCACAAAAATTGTAGGGTTCAACCTTTTCCATTAGGGGAGTGCTCGCTCGAATCTAGTCTAATCCGAGTCATTGATATTCCATTCCCGACGTGATCAATGATGTAGGTTTATTGTGGCTATGAACTAACATGTCCGCTATCAGGTTCTTATGTCATGGGTAGTTCTGGTAACTTGACTATCATCTGCCTCCCAGATCTAGCGGTCGGGACGGTTCCCAGGCATCCTCAGATCTAAGGCTCAGGGTTAACTTCAGGACTTCGAAACTTTGGGAAATTTACCTCCCTTACGATGAAATCACTCATCTCGCCAAACTCATGAAGTCCAAATGACTCCAGGTTTAACTCCCATGCTCTTTCTCGTACCCAACGGTCACAATAGACTGTGGCTTCTTTCGAACAAATTTCATCCGTTCGTCTTCCAAACAAGGGACCCCCCCCTTTTTTCGATACTTCAACCTCATTGTTCTTCTTGAGATTTGTTATATTTGAAAGGCTTAAGAGCTTTGAACTCTTTCTCTTGAACTTAATGCTTGGAAGAATCCTTCCGCACACCCCTTATGCTCATTCCTCAACTCTAGAAATTAAGTGGTTCTCGGTCTCTTCCTGCCTTGCAGAGAGCCTATGCATACATTCACTATCTCTCCTAAGCTTTAACAGACTCCCTCCTCCAAGGGACTCCAAACAATTAGGATTTTCGACATGTGTACGTGAAACTGTTCCCAAGATCGACGAACTCACAGTTCGTGGATCTAGTTTAAGCCACCACAGGGCACAAACATTTATGAATACAAAACATGTCCAATTCATATAATTTCTTACTTTCCTAATTACACCATCAACCAGACACAAAAAGGGATATAGTATAAATAATTAAGCAAACATATCCATCCCTGGGTTATTCACAGTATATCTAATTTTATTACACAATTACAACTCAATTTTAATGAGAATACTTATCTATTACAAGTTGCATCCAACTAACTAACTATGGGTGTGTTCCTTTCCACCCAACCATAGGCTCAGAGGCATTCATTCTTAGCACTTTGGCCACCCCCATGACAAGCCATTATATCACTAGGGAATTTATGCCATCTCTCAGGAAAAAATCTCTCTATCATAGCGACCCAACGAGGTTTATCATATGCTTTCCCAGCATCAAGCTCACATTTTGTTCTTTGGGTCGCATTATATACACTTCCTTTTGGTTCCTGCATCCCCTTTTCGAGCTTGCGCTCTTGTCTGGTGTCTCTCCTCTTGCTGTGTGTCTGTATGTATCTTACCTTCCCTCCTCTGGAAGGTTTTCGACCTGTCCTGTTCCTTCTGTCAGAAGGAAGCTTGGGTCTCCAGGTATCTGTGGTAATTCAGGCTGAGATTATGTAGCTAGACCATGCTTCCATTCATGGGGGTGGTTGATGATTCAACCACTGGTCATTTCTTCATTAACTGATTTCCTTCTTCTAGAGATATCATGGCTTGTACTTCAAGGCTTCACCCCCCATCAGTCAGTTATGGGAAGTTTAACAATAATACATTTACATTGTCCACATGCCTTATCATGGTAATCCTATTTTATGATTAATTACAAGCTGTGGGAAACATGGGTGTTACAATTCCCTCCCCCTTAAAGGAACACCGTCCTCAGTGTTCTTTCTCAAAAACACCTGTCATGCCTTTCTCATTCAACTATTTCAAAATCTTGATCCTTATTTTTCAGTCAGGTCCTCTTTCAGACCCTTAATATTCGTCACCTACTTTCAATAATTCTTGGACAACAAGCACGTTAATCATAGTCTTATGCGAAAACATTGCATAAAAATTTCTATGAAAATTTCATAATCTTAGCACAATAATTATCTGCACAGTTTGTGGATTTGTATCCACATGGTTGTCTTGTTATCTAGGTTCATTTCTTTTCCTTGACATACTCATTGTGTGTATGATACTAATCAATAGTTTACAAGAACTATCAAGGTCTTATCTTCCTTGCGTTCACTCACCCTCCAGGCCGAGGCTCAGACATCTCCTTCTCTGCTATATAGTCCCTCGAGTGATCCATCTTGACTTACAAAGGTTTTCTCACACAGGAAGAAATACCCATCATGTACATGATCCCAATCAATAGTTTACAAGAACTATTAAGGTCTCATTGTCCTTGCAGTCACTCACCCCCCAGGCCTAGGATCAGGCATCCTCTTCTCTGCTATACAACCCCTCGGGTGATCCATCTTGCCTTGCCAAGGTTTTCTCGCACATGAATAATTCGAGAGACTTTATCGAGCCTTACAATCGAGGAATCCCTCAAACTTTCTCTGTCGAGGCGTCCCTCCAGATTGTGTTACCTCAATACAATATATTCTAGGCGATCATGGATTACCACGAGGTTCTCATGGCTCAGTAGCATCTATTTTTCATGCTTTTCAGCTTGACATCCTTACGGCTCAAGGAAAGTTAGGGACGAAGGTTACTCTCCTTCTCCTGACACAAAAATATATAGGGATGAAGGTTACTCTCCTTCTCCCGACTCAGTCATATATAGGGACAAAGGTTGCTCTCCTTCTCCCGAGTTAGTCTCTATTTCCTCTCATTAGAACATACTCTTTTTCACAGTTCTTCCTTGAACCTGAGAGCTTAGTCTCTTGTCTCTGCACTCTTCATAGATCTTTTCCTTTCACCTATATCATAGGCATACAAAAATTCTTGAGACATCATTATAAATTTTAAATTCAGAGTTTCCTTGTAAATCTGTCACCTACAGATTTCCAATTCCACATTTTATTTTCATATTTGTTCCACACATGAACCCGATTCATAATTATGGGACTTTCCTTCCCATAGAGGTTTGGCTCAGCAGACAATTGGTCTTCCTTATGGGCTTACAACGCTGCCATATCCAAGACCCCTTTGCTTCCTACACTTTCAACTTCAATTAGCCAAACGAATTGTTAGTTTTCCATGCACATACATTTTTATTGCACTTTTATAATGCCATCACAAACAATTTAAGAATTGTGCATACTAACAATCAAATTCACTTTCTCAAAAAGGAAATACCATTCCTTGCAGTTTGGCTCAGTAGGTAATTGGTCTTCCTTATGGGCTTACAATACCGCCATATCCAAGACCCATTTCCTCTTTGCAATTCATTCTTTACACAACCAAACAAACTGTTATCCTCTCATGCATCCATGTATATATATATTCAAAACCATGCATACTAACAGTTCATCACATCTATATAAACTTGAAAATGGAATCCCATTCCTTGCCTATGCCTTGTTTCAACATACCAAACCTTTCAAAATGTAATTCATGGCCACATTCATACCCAATGCACTCTTGCATTGTTTTCAAGTTCGTCACACTTTATGACCGGTTCTTGGCCATGGTGTGTTGGAATTTAACCAACCTTTTCCTCATATGGATTATCCATTTTCTTTCATTCTTATCGCATGACCATACTACCTGCTATAGGTCGATCACGACCCCCAAATCAGTACACATGAACTCAAAAGTTTCACATGAATTTTAAGCATTCTTCTTCCATTAATAAACAGGGTGCCAACACTCATGGACACCCAAATTTTTTTTCCTTCAACGCTTACATAATGTAAGTAAAACATTGGAAGGTCCTCCTCCCTCAATGGGAAATCCATTGTCTATCCTTTATGAAAAAATGCATTTCCTTGAAGCAATTCCATGCAATGTGCTAACTAGGAACACCTTTATTCCCATAGAACCAGTCCCTGCGACCGTAATCTAACACAAAGTGTAAACTCTACCTTTCTTGACTGGCCCGGATGGACTCCGTTTCTCTCCACGTGATTGAGAGTTGTGACCTCAGGTCTATTTTTTTTGGCGCTATCCTTTTCAGTTCCCATGTCCAAGCATTATGATCCTAGATACACCCGTTTCCTGCAAATCGATGGTGCAGATCCATCTTTCCCCATATATAACGATTGCAAGGGATTGTGGAACCTCAACCGACTCGCATTTTAATTATCCTTTCGATCCCCACAATGAATATGGGTTGTCTAATCTACGATCAGACCCCCAAACTAAAAAAACAAACTATATTGAGTTTAATTTATGGGTACAGGTCCTGACATTAATCCACGTACATAAGCCTTCCCCGCAATGAATACATGTCGTCGATCTTATCCCTAGATTGATTCTAAACCACATGATTCCAAATACAACAATCCTGACATAGAAGTATTTGACCGAGAATCTAGACTTAGAGAAGAGCCTCGATTTTCCAAATTCAACCTCAGAACCCAATCACGGTACGATTTTATGTGGAATTAGCACGTGGGTTCCTTGTAGGTCCTCCCACCGATCGTTAACAGTTCAAAAGTTCACAGTGATTGCAGAATCCCCAATGTGTTCTCTCTTTATCGGAGAGTTCAATCTTCGTAATCTGAAAAGTGCTCGCGCAACTCCTTAAAAGTGGTCATTGATCATCCACCCCGACAAGATCAACGATGTTGGTTTATTGTGGGTCGTGAACTAGCGCACCCATTACTTCTTCCTTCGCACTCTACAATCAATACGAGCCGTATGAACTACGTCGAACCCCAAACTCAAAACAAAGCTACATTGAATTTAAATTACGGGCACAGGCTCCGCCGTTAACCCATGTGCCCATTCTATCTTCGCAATGAATATGGGCTGTCGATCTTATCGAACAACTAGCATTTGATCTGTTAACTCCAGCAGATATTGAAATCGATCTGACGACTGAGATCAATTTCCTTCCGATGAATGGATCATGTTCACTTCCTCTGTTAGGATCTTTATTAACCTAATTTGACTTATTAACCTAATTTGACCAGGGTTTTCTTTCACGATCATCACGATATCGATATGTAGTTTATCGAAGGTATTTATACGATCTCCTAGGAAAGGTTTTTGACCTTTTAAGTCAATAGAGATCATTTGGTTCAGATGTTGCTGCATCATACAATCAATCTTCATTGTCAGAGGTTCACACCTCCAACATTCGGGTTCTCCTTCCCGAATCATACCCTACTTGGGTATCCATGACATACAACTGTTCTTGGCTACTAGCACCCTCTTTTTGATTTTCACCTCATCAACAGTGCTTTAGCGAGATTCTCACAGTCCTGTCATTAATCTTTCAACCACAACCTTCCCATCTTCATCCTCTGCTTGAGGTTTCCCATTATTGGTAACTGTCTTCCTCAACAGTTCCAATTCCTTTCTATACAAAACATGCATCATTAGTTGTAATATAAATTAAAATGCATGTATCATAACATTCAAATCCATACAACTTCTTCAAAATGTCCTAGCATATCTTTATCCTTTTCATCACATTATCCTCAAAGATTTCCATGAATGCAATATACACAGTTCTCGACTGTTTCTGTAGTAATACAATCATCATCACTATGGTGTCAAAACATTTACTTTTGTTAGTAAGTTAGATTTTTCATTCCAGAGGAAACATAACATATAGCAAGAAAGGATTTAAGGGCTCTGCCCTTCTTCCAATTCTTTCTACACTGCCTGGGACTTTTCAACCCAACTGAGTTATCTCTAAAGGCCTCATTGCCTTTTCTTAACATGGCTCCAACCAAGCCTATTCAATCAAACATACTCCTTTATTCATTCATTAGTCTTATTATTCATTACATGATTATTTCAAAATGTAATCTTCAAAGGCATAATCATTTTCCTCTTATCATGACAACAAAGCATCTTTGTTCATTTACCCTTTTATCTAATTATATTAGTATTCCCCGAGGAAAGGGAATACATTCCCCTCAAGCTATTATTTGGAACAAAACTTTCATGACTCTTCAGAATGGAGTCATCCATGCATCCATAGTATTCATTTAATCTGGACAAGAGCAATTCTTGCTTTATATTTCACTCATCAGGGAAACCATATGGTGCCTACAACTATACTCTTTAACCATACATGTGCATCAGTTGCACGTTTAATATCATTCATACCTAACTGGTATTGATGTCATGCTTCATATTAAGAAGCTTCACAATGCATTAAACCCATTCACTCAAGCATAATTAAACACAACTAAGTATTCATCATGCTAGCTTATTGCTTACACCTTTTCCATGTCATTCACACACATGGACATATCACGCCTCTATATCATTTTCCCAAGGATCTTCCAAGCATCCTTATGATCATGTATACACATTCATGTATATGTAGGTGCATCTATTGAAACTTTTTACCTAATGCATTAACTTGATAGTTTAATTTCATCATTAGTGTCCTTTAGTTTGGGATTTAAATCACTTACAAGAGTAATCTCATAGTCATATTTAGTATTGATGTTTCCTTTTCTCATGGAAATAACCAACCAGGGTCACTTTCCTCTTTATGTGACAACGTCTAGCAATAAAACTTCCTTGCCTCAACGTCCACAAGGTTTTACCCATATCACCTTTCTCTAGTTATGAGGAGTTATATACTCTGAGTTTAATGTAATGCAGTAACTATAACTTCCAAGGATCCTACCTGATCCTATCAGATTCCTTTAAGCCTCCAAAGGTATTAACCATTATATAATCAACCATCATCAGTGCCTGAGGTTCCAACTACCCATGCTTAGAAGCAGTGTTACGAACACCAGGTCATCCGTCCTTCAAGCTTCAAATTCTCTTAACAAAACCCTGCCACCTCCAACTATCCACATTCAAGTCTTATTATAAATGTTAATTATCGTATCCCTACTACGGTAAGAGTATTTATCACTTTGACAAAGGGCTAAATAAATTCTTCTACTGGAATTCAACAAGAATTCCTAAATTCACAGGTTCAATCTGCAGTCCTTCTCCTCAAGGAGTAAATGCAGATAACGATACCTCTTTATGCGACTCATGCATGAGCCCATGTAGGCCAAGTGTTGTAACCATGCTCTGATACCAATTTGTAACACAACCACGACAGGGCACAATTTTTTTTGCTTTTCTTAAAGGACAGATTCTCCATTCATGGTTTCTAATTTGGGAAGTCCGGGACTCAGCATGACCCTCCAGTCAAGATTCTCTGATTCTCTAAGTCAAACAAGACTTTGAGACCTTGATAGTCTCACCTCTTAATCAGACACAGACCCTTCCAACTTCTAGTGCAGGTCTTATGATACCCGCAACCTTCTCCTTCACGCTTCAACGAAGTCTTAGAGTTGGCATTAGCCCCTTTTTTCTTGGCCCCTCCTTGTATGTGACCTTGGGTGATGACCTCACGCAAGCACACAATTGCGGGCATGACCAAAGGCGGTTTGAAACCAAACTACTTTTTGACCCGCAATTCTCCTCGATCCTCCACGTGTCCTTTCTCCAAAGCCAGGGTTTGGATTGCAACCCACCCTCAACTTTTTAAAGTTTGCGCACCTCTGATCCCCGCAATGCAATAGGACCATCGATCTCTCGATCTTGATGGTACTGTCTGAACTGATGATTCATATCTTCCATTTTCAAATCCATGGACCAGATATGCCCCTCCTAAATCAATGGATGTGATATCCTTTGTGATTCTAGACTTCAGACTTTTCAAATCTCAAACCCTACTTTTCTCCATACATCAATCTTCTGGAGTTGACAATCTACGGACACCTGTCCTCCTAAATCAACGACCCTGCTTCTACTTCGGGTGTTTGACCTTTCAACTAGATCAATGGTCCTGTGGCCCTCTTCTCGATCAATGGTAGAGATCTCCTTCGGGCCTCCAGACTTCTGATATCTCAAATCTCAAACTTCCCCACGCTCTACTTCTCCCGAAGAATTTTATTCAAAGTTTGTGACCCCATGACATGTGTCCTCTCGTAGATCGATGACTCCCAACTTCTTCAACTATTCAGGGTTCAACAATTTCAAACTTTACTCCTTCGTTTTCTCCCGGAGTACTTTCACCCAGAGTTCACGATCTTTTGCCATGTACCCTATGGATCTGATGGTCTAGATTCTCTTTATCTCTTTGGCTCTTCGAGCTTCGGGAGTTTCAGACTCCTATGCACTCATTTCTCCTGGAATGATTTCATCATGTTATCATTAGAATTTCGTCTGGAAATGGTTACATGAATCCTGCATCTTCAAAACACTCATTAGTTCACTCATGGACCAAAAATGCATCTCCAAAAGGTCCAAAACTATACAACCAACAATAAAATTAGCATGTGCTAAATATACACAAGGCATGCACACACGTGCGATAGTCAGATAACGTTGGAAAAGTGTACATGCACCCGATGCACGACTATGGACGCAAAAATCCACACACTCCTCAAAACGACACATTTATGATATTGGTCATCTTTCCACCCACTTCTGGTTTAGCTTCCAAGTTGATTTGACATCCAAATATCGGCTGAATCCAACTAGGGGGATGGTCAGAGACCTAAAGGTGCCCTAAAGGGCCCCTTATCCACACGAAGAACTGGTTGCATAATACCTCAAAGCTATGCTATAAAATAAAGCCATGGGTGCACTAGATTTTCAAGGAATTCATTTGTATTGTTATGTTGCTGATATTCTCTTGGAGGATCCTCTGTCCTTATCAAGAGCATGCTAGCACCATTTTAGTTAGCCATTCATATCACCTCTATATTGGATGTGCTTTGGATTCTCTTCACCATTTCATTTTAGTTCCTCATTTGTAATAAGAGCTCAATATTTGGGCATCCAAGAGCCCTCCCTTGGAGGAAGAGGGGACCCAAAGTCTCCCTTTCTCTTTGGTGTTTTATTTCCACTAATACAATCATTTCCATTGGTGGCATGAGTCTTGTTTACTTCTTGTTCCAGTGTCTTTATGCACTCTAGTTTAATTCCTTTTATCATTCTTAGTTTAATTCTTTGCTTATCTTTTATGCTTTATACTTCTAACTCTTTCCTCTATTGCTGTCTTGCCTAGCTGACCCAACTGGGCTTGTAAGCACCCTTATTTTTCTTATTTAGGTGACAAAAGAGGTGCAATAGATTGACGACTCCACTGGGGAAAGGTATCGATTTCCTACCCCATTTGGGTTATTTTATCTCTTCTTTTTGTTTCTTTAACTTTCAGGGACCATAACCGGCCCAAGCCGACCTGCAAAAAGCCAAGTTCAAAGCTGAGCAGAGAGAATTTCATCCAAAATTTTCTTCACGATAGTGTAATAGACAATGAGTGCATGTTTTAACCCCATCTGCGTATTCAAAGTGCGTGCACCAAAACCATTGTACTGCTCAGCGCTCTCTACACACCTGTGCCCATAAGTCGTATTAAGTTCGTGCATTGGTGCTCACCGTGCCCCTGTCTACTCTACGACCCTCACATCTGTCCAGAAAATCAAATATTGTAAGGGTTTTTTTGATCTGTTGAAGACCCATAGCCTTCTTAAAATTGATTCCTTGCATATTGTAACATGCACCACACTTAGATACCCTCTCCATATGAAGGGATTAGTCAAAATATAGGCACTTAGGGGGGTAAAATAATTATTTTTTTTCTTTTGCTTTCATGTTGCCACATGGATGGATTGCTTTGATTAAAGTTTAAGTTGGAATCATTCTACATCACATATAAAACTTGCATTGGGACCAAAAGTTGGATATCAATTGTTGAGTATGCTCTTCTCTCGCACCCCAAAGCAATCTTCAGAATCAGAAAGAGATTGAGGGAAAATTTCATCTCCCTTAAAAAGAAAAAATATTTAGGAGAGGGCAACAACCCCCTCAAGACTCCTCTTAGTTTATTTTAAAACACATCTTAAGATTGTAATGATCCCATACATGCCCACATTCTACAAAGATAGGATAGTGATTGAAGTTTACTTTCTTAGATTAAATCACTAGGGAAGTTTAAAGGTTTTGTAACGAGCCCATACATGCCCACATATGCACAATATAGGATAGTTTCAAATCTTTCTTAGATTATATCACATTAGGGAGTTAAAGGAATAGTAAGGACCCACATGTCCACATGCTAGTTTCCTAGGGACTTTTAAATTCCACAAGGTTGTACCAATGGCATTTAGTTAATTAGGTAATCAAGACTTGTAAGGACCAAGCGAAGTCCACATGCAACAAGGTGACACCTAATTTATTAAAAAATATTGTCACACTTTCACTTGTTCACACACAAAAGTCACTACTCACTCACATAGTTTTCATCTCGAAACGTGGAGGTTGAAGTAAGTTTCCTCCAAAGGGATTTCGAAACACCCCACCCTTTTTTTGATGAAACTATCCACTCCCACTTAATTTCAACGAGATTGGCTCACACCCCCAATCTCTCAAACAACCACACCTAAAATATTTCTAAAAACTCACTAAGTTTTCCTCCACATGAGGTACCAAAATAATTTTTTTAGTCTAGGTAGGATTTCAGGGATAGGCATCCAAATAACTCCCCGTTATCTAGTTCTCACATCGTCAAAACAATAGAAGTTGACAAATAGGGAACTTTCAAATCCTCCAAGTCAAGTGTTCCTACACCATAAGGCAGGGAGATACCCGTGAAGGGTTGAAGGCTGAGGTCCAGTTGTTCTGTGCGTCCCCCTTGAGGCACCGACCTCTTGGACGGGATCTAACCCATGACCCATTTCTGAGGCCGAAAATCTAAATGCCGCACTTTGACCGAGGTACCTAGTGACCAAATTTTAGGACATCTACCTAGGTGGCAATTGTGGGATGCAATTGCACCTTGATCAAATTTTGTGTGGCTATTGGAAAATATCGCCAGCTCTTTCGGGATATGCCCCCTCTACCCCTTATTATAACCAATTGCTTCATCCTTCACTAGTTTCTCTTTCGGTGGCTTCAAACCCCACCGTTGAGTGCTATTGGAAGGTCCAGTGCTATTTTAGAGGAAGGACGTTACATCTTTTAGGACACAAGAATTTGTTTTCTTTGTTATCCCATGTAGACAAAATCCACCTATCCACATATATGCTTCTTTATCAAATTACTTTATGTATGATGATCTTCTGATTACATATGATTATGAAATACATTGTGAAGGTTAAAAAAAAAAAATTACAGCAAAGGCTCTTGTTTATTTATTGCTCTCATCACCATTTGCACACATCTACTTATCTAGTCGGACATAATAGGGGACCCACAGAATCCCCATCGTTCCAGATGCTTTCTAAATATCCCTCCTATTCTAGGGGGAGTTCCTAGTCTTGCTAACTCATCGAATCCACCTTCTCACACCCCTGTGAGTACCACTATCTTGGGATCAAATTTTCTTGGTTCCACTTTACTTGGGTCCACTTCCGAAGGTCAAC
Organism: Picea engelmannii; assembly: GCA_009831015.1. Taxonomy (NCBI): domain Eukaryota; kingdom Viridiplantae; phylum Streptophyta; class Pinopsida; order Pinales; family Pinaceae; genus Picea; species Picea engelmannii. Next base: position 47,796 of record ML846562.1, read on the forward strand.
CATCCACCCGCTCTCCTTTACACAAAAGCGGGGGGCCAACTTCTTCTCAAGGGGGAAGTACAAACCCACCTAGTCCCCCTCAAGGGTCAGGTACACAAAACACTCACACCATGGCTGGAACTAATCCTCCACCACTACCTCAGATTCCATACTTGGCCTCCCTCAACATACCAGATCTGACTAAACTCACCAATGATCCTATATTGCACAACCCCACTTGGCCTGCAATGCCCACCAAACTTCCTTCAGACATCCCCAAGTTTGAAGGAAAAGTGGGAGACGACCTTGCCAACCATATCATGACCTTTCACTTATGGTTCTCTTCAAACAACATCATGGATTATTCCGTCTGATTGATTTTATTTCAATGTACACTCACTGGCTCATCAACCAAGTGGTATGTAGAAGAAAAATCTGGGTCCCATGTGACCTTTGAATCTTTGGCCAAAGAATTTTTGACCTTCTTTCAACTACCAATTCATCATGACAATGGTCTTGAAATACTCTCAAAGTTTAAAAAAACCTCTTCCATGCACATCGCTGACCACATTCATGAATGGAGTTGATGACGTAGTCTCTACAAAGCAGAAGCCACCCCACAACAATGTCTCAATTGGTTTCTCAAATCACTTGTTTCCCTCCTTTCCAAAGATGTGGACACCACCTTCCCCTAGTCTAAAGAGGAAGCCATTAGCAAGGACCAACAATTCTAACTCATTTAATCATAGTTAGGGTACTTATATACAATACTACTTGACGCCCCGAGACCCATGCCATTCGGGCAAGACAAACCTGGGATGTCTCACTCCGCTGATGGATTTATTGGTACCATGAAACACCATAATCCATACCCCCCACAACCAACTACATATGGTACACCTCCATATCCACCGATATATGGAGGAAATCCTTACTATCCCCTTCCCCCTTATCATCAACCATATCTTGTTGTCCCCCTCAGTCATTGGGGGCACCCCCACCGGTACCCATGCCGTATCTGGTCTCTCAATCCAGTACGGGTCCACCCCCAACCCCTAGATATAACCTTAGTATTGGTGGAACTACCTCTACTTCCTATACGCCATATGGATCCTATCCACCGAACAATCCATATTTCCCATTTCCTGGTCCTCCCCAGCTAGTTAATCCTCCACCGGGACAACCACATGTCGACGTCAACTTTTTTCAACCCTTTCCCATTCAACATGTTCATACATTTGAACAATTGAATACGATCAATCCGACTCATAAGAAGAAAGGAAAAAACAAAAACAATGACAACCCAGAACCAGGAGGGAATGACCCCCACATCCATCTCGTTGGGGGCAACCAATACCAAGACCCCCAAGGGGGCACATATAACAATCAACCATGACAAGGTATGAGAAAAAATCTTTAGACTAAATTCCCTTGTGCTATATGTGGTGAGTATGGACATTATACTCATCATTTCCCCCAAATTCTTGATCTCCAATGGATGAGGGCATCCATAAACTCACAGGGCCCTCCGACACCACCTTCCCCTCAGCAGGCCCCACAATAGTATTTGCAACCACCACCTCTAACTGTTTTGCAAAACCCCATACCATACCAAGGTGTGATGAAAACCCAACAAGTGATCAACCCTACCCTACCACAAATGGGGCAATATCCAAACTCGAGTGCCACTCAACCCAGGAATCTAGCTGATCGCAGTGTCCTCCTCACCAGTGAAGAAATTCTTCTACAAACCCGCAACCGTCAATATGGTATACCTCCTGAATCTACCCTAACCACCTCAGAAAAACTGTCAGCCACAACAGGACAACCATTGATGATTCCACGTCCTAACGTAGAACCCATTCCCCGCATACCATGTATGCCTTTACGACGGAATGTGCATAACCCTCATGCTATGGCTACTCATAATTATAGTATGGTTGATGACTTATCCCATTATCCCATTGCCATGTCTGTGTTGGAGGTCCTCCAAACCTGTCCATCACAACGAAAATCCTTGCTTTCTTCCTTGGGGGCAGTCAACACAACTGACACGCAACTGATCACATTTGATTAAGATAGGGGAGAACCACGTCTTCCCGCCCAAGTAGCCTTTCAGATACCAGTTAAGATATCGAACACCATAGTTTATCGGTGTATCATCGATGAAGGTGCATCCACCTGCATCATGTCTAAACACATATGGAAGAAAATTGGCTCCCTTGAGCTAGTACCCTCTACCATCACCCTTCGATCTTATGACGGTCGACCGACATCTTCCGTAGGGCTTTGTCAAAATGTCCCCATATAATTTTGGGGAAAAACCATTCTCATTGACATTGACATTATCGATGCCCAACTTGATTACAATATCTTGTTCGGACACAACTACATGTATGCTATGAAGGCGGTCACCTCTTTTGTGTTTTGTACGATGATGTACCCCCATAATGGGAAGATCATCACCATCGACCAACTTACACATTATGAGCCTAACCATTATTCCAACATTGATAACATCCTCCCACTTGTCTGTGTTAGCTTGAATGATTTTCTAGTTGTCAACACTATCCCTAGATTATTCCAAGACCTATCCATGTTGGGCACTTATCAGGGAGCGCCCCCGTTCCTAATCCCATCTTTTTCATCACAAGTGTGTGTAGTTTCCTCTAAATGAAAAGACATCAGAGACAAGACTCATATCATTGAGTCCTCTCCCCATATCAAAGTTCCACCAGTTGAAGAAATACTACCTTAGGAGTTCCCTGAGAGCACCACTGCACCACTTATCATGGATCTTCCCCCCCTCCAGGGGAAACTCCTGGTTTGGGAGACCATCCCCCAGGCCATTCCCCAAATTCCTTTTTTCTACCCCCCATCTGGGGTTGAATCATTCCAGGTAGCCACAACGCTTACCCTTTTGAAGATAATACTCACCATCCCTATATGGTATCTACATCCACCCGGGATGGTTCCTAAACCATCCCTCCCTCAATCAGAGGAAATCTTGATGCAGATCCCAATACTAACTCCAACCACGCCACCCTCACCCCCAATCGCTAGCACCACTGCTACAGCTGGGGAAAGACAGAAGAAGAAAGAGCTTATCACTCCACTACCTCCCCGAGTTCAACTCCCTTACGCCGTATGTGAAATAAAATGACACCCCACTCACAAATGTCCTTCTCTTCCCCAACTACGTAGTTTTATCTAGCTTCCTCAAGCACCCATATTGCATGCCACTCCACCAAGTACATTCCATGCTACTACTGAGTCATCAAACACACGCAAACAAAATATATGAACCAATTTTGCTTGTGCCATATGTGCAGAATATGGGCATTACACTCATCATTTCCCATCTATCCCATACGTCCATCACACATTAGCTGCGAAACGCCACACATATCTTCCTGAGCTTCCTCTAACACTCCATACCAATACTCCCGTGAATGTAATTCATTATATTTATTCATTAGTCCTCAAGAAAAGGGGAGGTCCATGTCTTCCCACCAAATTACCACCCGATCGCTCATAGTGTCAGTGAAATTGGGATGGCATGATGGAACCACCGTCCATATCTAAGCCCTTTTCCCCATTTTCACTTTTTGGTACAGGAGCCCATAAGCTCCATTTTCCAAACCATCTTCAGCCACTTACACATACATTTTCCTCGAGTTATCATTTTCACTTTTCCTTGGCGGAGCATCTTTCCATGACACACTCAGGTACGCTTGCTCATGTTCAAAATTATCAAATAATTGTTATATGTCCTTTATTTTCATATATTGTTCACGTTGGGTATTTGGTTTTCATGTGTTTAGGTACTTGGTCATCACACACTAGCGCAACCCCTTCAGGTATATGATCGACACTAGCATGTAATCATTCCCTCTGAATCTCAATTGCATCTCCAGTCACACCCTCCGACATTTTCCAGTAGGATCCTCATATCTGGCTCTGTAGTATTGTCACCTCCGCTGCATTTTGGTACTATCACCCAGTAGCACTCTCCCCCACATTATTTGTCCCATTCATAGTCCCCCTTGGCACTTTGACACTCATGCTTCTTTCACCCCCTAGGGATGGGAGTCCTGATAGTATTACGGATTTTTGAGAATCAACCACATACTCATTCTCCTCATTTTGCTAGCTTTCCCAATGGACTCCCAGGTCATCTCTTCAAGTTTCTATTTTGACTGCGCCTCCGCAGTATCATTAACCATCCATTTAATCCACAATCAGTTTTCCCATCCGCAAATTTCCCTCCATTCATTTACCTCATACAGAAACCCACCCATGGGCCCCCCACCCTCCCCCAGTTCTCCACACAACTTGTTCCCTAACCGGCCCAACCATCTTGCACTGGGGCACCCATTTCTGTATTTGTACACTTATCCCAAATTATTCTTTATTCATTTGGTAATTGTAAAAAGCATTTGTTTCTAGCATTTACATAACTTTTTGTTGTCTCCCTTGGCGACCTTCTTTTCCTGGAAAAGAAACCCCTATCGCCCTTGGTTGGGGAATTTCTTACCTCCTACCCTTGTTGACATTGTCCATAAACCCCAAGTATCCCACAGTCCATATACCTCTGATCTCTGAGTTTGTCCACTTTGTCATGCCTTTGGCACAATTTAACCCACGTCTAGTCGTCCCCCTGATGCTAGATTCAGTTTCACGGTTGCTTCCACTCATACTTCACATATATCCCCAACCAAGGGAAGTATTAATTCTCACCACTTCTTGACTTCGTCCATGTTCCTCATCAGTTCCTGATCTCATCCAGTGGATTTCATGAAGCCCTTTTCTTCTTGGAGTCGCATCTCCCTTTCTATTGATATCAAAATAATTTCTAGAAGGGCGACATTATCTTGACTCTCATTACCTTTACAATGAGGAGTCTCGGATGACACAGAGAGAACCATCATTTCTTTTTTCTGTCGTTGAACCCCATAACATTAGACTTCAACACTTTCTCATGTTGCAGTGGGTCTTACTTAGCGACTATTTCAGTTGTTTTTAATATTTGTCGAAGACCTTTGAAATTTGTTGGGCTATCAATGCCCGTGAATCCTTGACACTTATTATAGGTGTCATCACCTCTTTTCAAAGTTTGTTCACCATCAGAATTGTCCCCTTCCATTATCAAAACACCCCGGAGGGTGCTACAGTCATTTACACCAACACATAGTTTCAGTTGTTGTCTTACACATTTTTTGAGTTACATGACACAAGCATGGGGCATGCCCGCCTCGTTTGTACACATTTTTTATTTTTTCACACCTAGAGAAAGGTTTGGGTCCCACAGGTTCCCATATCCCTCCAATGGGTCACTCTTGCAATCCCTCTCAATACTCTTTCTTACAAAGGTACTCTCAGTAGAAGAAACATTGATGTATTTCGGCTATACGTATCCTCCTAACCTCACACATCAGGGGGCATCTATTATCACCAAAATTTCATCCGCAAATGGTTACAGGAATCCAACATCTTCAAAACACTCATTAGTTCACTCATGGACCAAAAATGTATCTCCAAAAGGTCCAAAACTATACAACTAGCAACAACATTAGCATGCGCTAAAAATACACAAGGCATGCGTGCACGTACGACAGTCAGATGATGTCGAAAAAGTGCACATGTGTCCGATGCACAACTGTGGACGCAAAAGGCCGCACACTCCTCAAAATGGTGCATTTATGATATTGGTTGGCCTTCCACCCACTTCTGGTTCAGCTTCCAAGTCGATTTGACATCCAAATCTCGACTGAATCCGACTAGGGGGCTGGTCAAAGACCTAAAGGTGCCCTAAAGGGCCCCTTATTCATACTAAGCTTTTCTATAAAAGAAAGCCATGGGTGCACTAGATTTTCAAGGAATTCATTTGTATTGTTATGTTGTTGATATGCTCTTGGAGGATCCTCTGTCCTTATCAAGAGCATGCTAGCACCATTTCAATTAGCCATTCATATCACCTCTAGATTGGATGTGCTTTGGATTCTCTTCACCATTTCATTTTAGTTCCTCATTTGTAAGAAGAGCTCAATATTTGGGGGTCCAAGAGCCCTCCCTTGGAGGAAGAGGGGACCCAAAGTCTCCCTTTCTCTTTGGTGTTTTCTTTCCACTAATACAATCCTTTCCATTGGTGGCATGAGTCTTGTTTATTTCTTATTCCAATGTCCTTATGCACTATAGTTTAATTCCTTTTATCATTCTTAGTTTAATTATTTTCTTATCTTTTATGATTTATAATTCTAACACTTTCCTCTACTGCTGTATTTCCTAGCTAACTCAACTGGGCTTGTAAGCACCCTTATTTTTCTCATTTAGGTGACAAAAGAGGTGCAACACACCCAAAATTCATGGATTTCTACCACATATCCCTTTGCAATGGAAGATTGTGATCTTCTTAGAACTTCGGGGCTTCGAGATTTTGTCACACTCCTCACTTGGAAACCTTTGGAGTAGTTTTCCCCAAAGTCTTCGATCTATCAACACGTAGCTGCTGTCGAATGATGGATATGATCTACTTCAAGTCTTTACCCAAAGTTCACAGACTTACGCCACCTGTTGTCTGGATCCAATGGTTGACGTTTACTTCGACATTTACTTCGGATCGTTCCAATAGTTGACGTTTTCTTCGGGTCTTTACCCGAAGTCTACAGGTTTGCGCCACCTGTCCTATGGATCTGACACTTGAGATTTACTTCATTATCCTTGACGATGGATGGTCCCAAGCTACTTCGAGACTTCAGAAATTTGGTAAGTCCACTGTCCCGTGTGTGCAAAGCACTAAGGCTCAGGCACCTTGTGTAGGAACCAAATTTAATTAAGTCTAATAAGATTCATAAATTAAAAAAAATAAGATTACTTTAATGCATAAACAATAAGTAATTTATTTCATTCAGCATATAAACAACAAAAATTTAATATTACGAACAACATGCTAATAATTTTAAATAACCATCACATGTTCATGAGAATGTGTACATAAAAATACCTCTGTCTGATGCTAAATTCCCGACCTCTGATTGTCCTCTCTGTTGCTCTACCCAGACTCTGCTTGATTCTCTGACCAAACCCTGCCCAAAACCGACTAACCACCCAGCTAGCTAGGAGAAACCTATCTGGCTCCCTAACTCCAGGATTTCATGAGGATTCCTAGCCCCCGAGCCCAAAACTCCCAGCAACCTGGTGCCCCTTGCAATGGTTCACCCAAACTCCAAAACCAAAATCCCAAAACCATAAAAATATACAACAACCCCAAAAATACAATCCTCTCCTCCCAATTTTTCATAATCCCCTTCCAAAGGCCTCTGCCCAGTCATATCTCCCTCCATTCACCGACTCCTACCCTCCTTTAATGTCACCCACCATATCCCTCCATTTATTACCTTATCCTTCCATTTATCACCTTATCCCTCCACTCAATGCTTCATCCCCGCCTTGCATACGTAAAGTCTTATAATAATAAATTAAAGTTATTAAGCCCTTTAATTCATTACCCAAACCTTTAAATGTGTTAAGTAATTAATTAATTAATAAATTAATCGATATTTATTAAACAATAAATAAATAAATAAATAATTAACTAATATTATTAATAGTTAATCATTACTTAACTAATACACATTAAGACAGTTAATTATTTAATTAACTATACTTTAATAAACCCTATGCAACTATTTAACTAGGGTTGTTACATACACCCACCCTTCAAGAAACTTCGTCTCGAAGTTAAGGTATTTTATGATACAAGGTGTTGTTCCTGAGTTTATGCTTTAAGTCTATAAAGCATACCGTCAAGGCATCCGTAAATGATTTAAAGGAATGATTTGGGAATAAGAAATCAAAGGAAGATTAAAGCAGAATCAGTTTCTCAACTGTCTCTGTCTTGCTTCCTATTGTTCTTGGATGCTAATGCCTCACTCAATAGCAGCCCATGAATGTTCTAACTCAACCCAGTTAGTTGATGTTTGTAAGATGGTATTAAATAAATTCAAGGCAATACTGGTTTGATCATGAAGTCTTGGTTCAACGTTGGGTTGTCTGCTACTTGGGACAATCATGGATGATTAAACTTTATTTATTTGTAAAGGGATTTAAATCAGTTTGTTACTTCAGATTTTCATAGATGAGAACAAGAAAAACAATTTTAAAACCCAAAACAGTAATGTAAACACATTCGAGGCCGTTTCCTGGTTTTGTAACAATTTTGAGAACTGCAAATAACAAATAAACACTACAGAAAAATATGAGTCTTTAATCAAGAAAGAATCTCATATTTCAATAGACAATGATGAAAGAAAAACGAGGTTTCTAACAAGAGTTAAGTATTAAGGAACAAAAGTTTTACAGGTCTTGAAATTACTAAAAGCGATTTCAGAGGAAAAAATGTAAATCACTTGACATCCAAACCAATCTGAAATATAAATCAATGATGTATATAAGTTCAAATTGATTACTTGTTAGATAAAACATTAAAAGGAAAAATTCAACAGAGTATAATAAACAGGGAGAAGACAAATAGCTACAAAGTTGCAGGATCCAGAATCTCGTTTGCAATCTAAATTCTGATGTATTTGAAAATTGATCTTACAAAATGGCTCTCTCCAAAAATTCTGAAGCCCCTTCTCAGCGTTTAGAAACTATATTTATACATTTTCATCAAAGCTTCTCGCTGGTGACTAACCAGCTTCCTAAAATTTCGGTTACATAAAAATAATGTCAACCGTTTACAATTTCTTTTAAATTTCTAATAATAAAAACATTTAAAAAGGTTTTAATCTTGCATTGACGAACTTCCTTTTTCCGCATCAATACACTGAACGCATTTCCCTAAAAACTTCACAAAGATCCTGGGGGCATTGGGTATCTCGTTTGCTTCAAATGAGAAAAACCTCTTCTGCAATTTGGGCAACCGACTTTCTATCATCCTTTCTGTGAATTTAACAGTTTTCAACTTTAGATTTGAAGTCACCATCCACTTGTTGATCTCTGTTATATTGATCAAATTAATTTTAACAATCTTTGTTTTCATTTTCTCCAGCTCTTCTTTTAACCTTAGCTGGTGCTTGGCAATATTATTTTCTCCTAATAATCCAGAACAATCATCTGTTTCGATATTCAATGAATCTCTTTCAAAGAGATTGAAGATTCCCTGACAATCCTCATTAACTTCTCTTGTGATTCATTTATATTCGTCCAGTTTTTCTTCCAACACTTTTATCATTATGTCCCCTTTAACCTGTTCAGAAATAGATAATTTCCGAGTCTTTCTAATTTCTTCCTTTGATGAGAAAGCCACTGCCTTCTGAAAAGTTGTTCTAGCTGATTTCGCCTCCCTTTCTTTCTGGAACACATGCTCCAATGACTTATTTGATTCCTGAAAATAATTATGGATTACTTCCAGATTCAAGAATACTTTCTGTTGTTCTTCCTCTATTCTCAAACGTATTTCCAATACTTGTGTCTTGAAATTTTCAAGTTCTATTACCTGGTTAGTAATAGAAATAATCTTATCTTGCAAATGCTTGTTTTCTTCTTCCATCTTTCGAACCTATTCCTGTGTGACCTGTATTAAGTGTTTTGCCTCATCCAAGTCTTTATTCAATTTCTGGATTTCTTGCATATCCTTTAGTCTAGCTTGTTCTAGACCCTTCTGTATTCCCCAACTAATATTTCTTTCGTTTTCTTTTAGTTTGTCTTGCAACTGGATTATTGTTTGATCCTTTTGTTCAAGCATAGTTGTTAAATTTCCTACAGAATACATGTTTTCTGATGCTATTGCACCCATTGTACCTGCTAATTCTGTAGCAAACTCTCCATCCTTGAGTTTCTTTCCATCTATAATTACTCTATGCTTTTTAATCGTTCATTCTCCTCTTGGATGAATTTCCTGATTCAAGACTGCTCTTCGTTTTTTACTGAAAAAGTAATCTGATGGGGGGATTTCATCTCTTGAAATCGGCTCTAGATAACTGACATATAAAACTCCTTCATGGGGGGTTCCGAAAGTCGACTGTAATGGAGTTAAAGAGGTGATAGGACTACCAAGTTCTGTTGAAGCTATTCCTCCTATTTTTTTTGGAACATTCTTCATGATTTCTGGAATTGTTTCTGGCTCTTTTCCCTTATCCATTCCCGATTCTTTTGTTTGAGAACCCTCCATGTCTTGGGAAGGTATCTCAATATTCTTCAACTTATCTTTGTCATTTTCTTTACCCTGAGTATTAGTTTCAAATCTTGGAGGGGATTCTTCCTGTTATGGCGATGGGGTCGAAATTTCACCCTGTAAAATCTTAGGTAGGCAGCTTTGCCTATGGCTTTGAAAAGATGCAAATCCAGCCTGTGAGTCAGGTGGCAAGGCCTAGACTCTATTCAACACTTCTTCATAAGTCTTAACATCTTTAAATATATCATCATAAACATATATTTCATGTTCATATGCCTTTAAATTACAATGTATGTAATGCCTACTTATTATTTGGTAGGGGTCATATTTTCTGTGTTCAATATTTACTAACTTCACTTATTCCAATGACTTGGCCTCTACCTTAGAATTGCCTAAATTTGATAAAGGAAATTTCCCAATATGAACAGGGAAAGATGGGCATGCTTTTTTCTGAAGTTCTTTTAATTTCAATCCAACATCTCCCTTGGCTATCTGATGAGCTACTTCTCTGCATACCAATCTGTCTGGTAAGAATTTCGGGAGTGCATGAGGGGGAATGGAACAGCCATAAACCCTAATATAGGAAAAAATTTCCTCAATAAACCAGTCGGCAACTGATTTAAGACTTTCTATGACTGCATCAGAAATGCGAGGGGGTTTGCATCCAAAAAATAATTTGTGCATAGGAATAATGACAAAATGACGAACCTCATAAAATGCCTCTTTAGCATTCTCTTCCCAAAGAGCTGAGTGATATTTATGAATATGTTCTGGACATGAAATGCTATAATTCCAATTCATTAATGGAAAGGGGGTCATAAAACAAATTGCATCCATAATATATGCAGACATATAAAAAGAAACTGGTTGTCCCTTTGACTTGGCTACTTTGTAATTTAAAATTTCTTGCGTTAGGTTATTAGACAAAATTTTATGCCAGTTAAAACCATTTCCTTCTGAAACTTTCTCTAAGAAGGGTACCCAGTCTGCATGAAAGTGACAGGGATCTTTTCTCTCGAAAAGTCTGCATAACATCATGGCTATATAAACCATATATTCGTTTAAGAAGGCTGTAGCATAAATCCCATGAGTATCAGCCCTAAATTTTTCTTCGGACCTCGCCCATCCTCTAATCATGTCAAGATATGTCTGGTCTTCCTCAATACATTCTTTTCTCTGAAACTTAGCTAAGAATTCAGCATTAAAGGTGTGTTTATGATTCGATGAGAGTTTATACATTACTTGAATGTGCTCAGGCCTGAATGAGCCGACGATAGCTCCTTGCTCGTTCTGAATGCTCCTTGTTGGGATATCTACCTTATCCAGATCCCAACCAACCATATCAGTATATTCCACCAGCCTCGGACGCGCAACAACCTTATAAAGTTCAGACTCAACAATGTCCCAGAGATGATTTTTAGAATCAGGGTCAACATTGTTTAGCTTGTACTCCAACAATTCGGAAATTCGAGTCCATGATTTGATGGAGTTTATGGCGTGTGGATTAGTATCAGAGATAATATCATCTTCCTGTGTGTATTCATTTTTCTTCGGTGCCTTTTTAGGTGCCATGGCTCTGCGTTTGAATTGAAAACCTGTCACAGAAAGTGGATGAATAAGCTCAGCTTAAAATGAAAATACACAGGTTCAAATGTTTACTTTGAATACTTTTTTAAACATGACAATATTTGCACAGTTGTCACGAATTTAAAGCTCTTAATGCAGAAGATATTTTTCGGAGATATGCATTTAATGTCCATACTTCGGCGCTCTCAGTTTAAAAAAAAAAAACGAGAAACTTACTTAATCGAAAAACGAAGCATTAATGAACACTTAAAGAAATATTACCTTTAAACCTGTCTTAGAAAGAAGATTTATCAGTGTTAATTATAGATTAAATCTGAAAACATCACTTTTCGGGGTTTCAGAAATCTTGATGTCGAAAGGTATGTCGTCGAAAAAACCCGATCGCCGAAATCGCGAAATCACGATGTTTAAATTAAGATTTAAACATTTTTTATTTCATTAATTAATTGAGATTAGACGATATCGAGATTTCAGAATCTTGATGTCGAGAAGTATGTTACCAATGAAGTCCGATCCCCGAAATCGCGAAATCGCGACGGTTTGTTTGTTTTAAATAGGACTTAACTTAACTTAATTAACTGAATAATCATGATTAGGGACAAAACATAATTAGTTTAATATAATGTGATTTATGAATCAGGATTTCGGAAATCGGGATTTCGGGAAACACGATGACAAGGGACGCGCTCTCATGGAACCGCGAATTCCGAAATTGTGACGTAATTATGTTAACTTAAAACCTTTCTTAGAAAAGACTAAACTGATTCATTTTTTATATTAGGGTTCCAATGTTTTGGGAAATCGGGGATCGGGGTTTCATTATTCAATTTGCATCAAACATTTGTTTGCAAAAAATCCCAAATCCCAATTTCTTTAATGTTTAAGTTAAAAAAAATCGCAAATTTAAAATTACAACCCATTTTAAATAATTTTTCAAAAGAGCGTTGGAAAACTTATATTTTTGTAAACTTTTTTTTCATTCGTTATCCAAAAATAAACAGAAAAAAAGGTATCGCAAATTTAGAAATGACGAAATTCTTGTTTTAGGAAAGCCGAAACCTTATAAACACAAAAATAAAAATCTAGGCCTTAAGGATATAAAGATTTTAAGATATGTTTCAACACAAGGGAAAAGACACATGGTTCACACATTCATAACCATTAACCGACATTATTAGTAAGTAAGCTAAGAAAACTCATACATACTAGTGTACAGGTACAAGAAATGCATGTGTAGCTAGTACCTACAAGTCTCGTGCATGTACTAATAATCAATAACTATCACCCTTATAGTAATTTAGGTATGCATCCAATCCAATCAACAAGACTATTCTTTTATAAAAGACAATAAACCAATCAAATGTTTGTGAAAACTTTTAATTACAATTATCTAGTTCAACAATTTTATTTAGATAACTGTGGTTAGTTACGTAATTATGAATATTCATATATACACCTTTTGTTTTCAGAAGGGAAAAACAATAATTTCCACCATAAGACAAATCTCTATACTCTCTCAACTATTTCTACTCATCCTTCCTCCCTAACTTACTTCCATCTTCATTCCTATCCTTCCTCTGTTGGACTATCTTGGAGCATCAACTATATTGACCTAACTCCAAATAGAACCCGTAAGCGGAAGTGTCACTATCTTGACCAAGCTTCCCCAGCAGGAAACTGATAGTCATCATCACATGTCTAGGGGAGCATGAGCTAACATCGTCCTCCCATGAATTCAAGTTTCGGAGGATACACGGTGGGAAATGCCTCCACCCCTCCTAACAGCACTAGGGTCCACACCCTACAATGGAATATATAGTGGCACCGTGTTGTTGGGAGTTTTGTCATCGTTTATTCGGTTTTGGGCAGTCTCATCACCTGAAATCCTGCACTAGTCCACATATCATAGCAATGTATTCAAACCAATATAATTTTCACATACAAGGATTCATACCATATTGTTTCTCAACTAGTGGTCATGTCATTCACTTTCATCATTATTATCCCTTGGCTATTTCATAGCCCATAACCTGCAGATTTGTCTGTAACACAAACTCATACATTTCTATGCATTATCATCATGTAATTTCATACAACCATCATTTCAATTCGGTATCCATGTACCAACAAATTAACATCAAAGTTTTTCAAGTTAGAAATAGATCTCATAATATCCCATAATACAATTTTGACACCCATTCATAAAATTATCTTTTACCAAATAGATTGCATCATATCCAATATCATTCTAATAACATTTAAACCTTCATAGGATTCTCATTCACACAATATATCGCATCATATCCATCATCATCAATAACATTTAAACATTCATAAAATTTACATTCACATAGTAGATCGCATTATATCCATCATTATCCAAATATATTTAAACACTCATAAAGGTTCATACGTCTTAAAAGCTTAAGTGTATCATTTAATAGTTTCACTGTGAATAACAACTAAAAGTGTAGGCCTCAGGTAATCCTGGATGTCTAAGTCAAAAGGTGGTGCTACATACACCCAACCTTCGAGAAACATATTCTCGAGGTGGTAAAAAAAAGTGAGGGATAGTCTCGTCGTAATGTCTCGGCGTCTTCCCAAGTAGCAGATCCCGGGCTATACTTGTCCCACTGGACCTTAACTTGGTCTACCCGGCGATTCCTGAGATGTTGGACTCTACGGTCCAATATGCATAACGGTTCTACTGTGAGAGTTCCCACGTCCGATACCTGCAACTCCTTCCAATTTAGTTTATGTGATTCATCAACAACATAATGACGTAAAACAAATACATGAAAAACGTTATGAGTTTTATGCAAGTGGGGTGGAAGTACGAGACGATAGGCAACGGGTCCAATTTTCTCTTGGATTCCATCGCAGTCCTATAAATCGAGGTGACAAATTTGTCCCCTTCCTGAACCATATGGTACTCTTATTAGGCCTAATACGAATGAAAACATGATCTCCCACTTTATAACTTCGATCAGTCCTGTGTGCATCCACATAAATTTTCTGTCTATCCTGTGCTTCCTTTAGTCTCTGCCTAATATGAATCACCTGTTCCTCCATCTCTTGAATCAATTCTATCCCAACTTTTACTCGATCTTCTAATCTATCCCAACTCAACGACGTTCTACATGGCCTTCCATACAGAGCTTCGTAGGGTGGCATTCCGATAGAGCTATGAAAACTGTTATTGTAGGCAAACTATACCAAAGGTAGGTACTTCTCCCACTGGGTTTGATTATCCATGACATATGATGCAGGAGAACCACCAAACCATCAAGCGATCCAGTGCGAAGGCGGAAGACAGCTGGATAAGCCAACACACATTTTGAATTTCTTTGGTATTGTTGTGCGATCTTAAATGATTCATTTAAGAGATGGCACACTTGTGTATTGTAATGGACCTTGAGCGGATAGCTCTCATCCTTTAGGTAGATAGTCGACATTTAATATATTTAATGCAGTTAGATAGGAATTTAAATTGCAGATTTGATAGCTTAGAGTCCAAGAGGGAAAACGGATATAGACACCCTCCTTTGTACATTGTAACATAGAAGTAGCATTACCAAGTGTTATCACTGAAATTTCGTCCGCACAGGGCGACAAGAACTCCGCATCGTCAACACAGAAAAACAGTCGTTTATGGCACAAGGATTAACTCCACAGCACAACAAAAGGGTCAAAACTATGCAAAATGGCCAAAAAATTAAAAAGCGCTATGCACCCACTGGGCGCGCGCGCGCGCGCAACATCTTCGTATCTGGAGCGCATATGCATGGATGTGGGGTACAAAACCCGCGCACTTGCCAAACGGCGCATTTATGAAGCTGGTCGGCCTCCCAACCACTAATGGATCAGCTCCCAAGTCGATTTGACATCAAATCCGAGCTCAATCTGCGTGGGGAGGCTGGTCAAAGACCTAATTGTGCCCTAAAGAGCCCCTTTTC
>ML846563.1:0-14720 GCA_009831015.1 Picea engelmannii
AAGGTGAACGAGTTGGGTGCGTAAAATAAAGTTCTTATTACAACAAGAAACTATATATATATATAAAGAAAAAGTATGGTATTATCATTCATGTGTACTAGGGAATGTGATGAAAATGTAGACTTGGGTGTTCTAAGAAGTTTGAAAAAGGTGAAATGCACTTCACTTCATTCTTAGAATGAATAGTTATTATCTTGATTTGTATCTAGGTCCATGTCAACTTTTTCACTTTTGATGGGATAGGTAATTATGCCAACTTAATTACCATGATATATAGTAGTGGGCCACATTATATATAATGAGCCATGCCAACCTTTTTTCATATGAGGGGATAGGTAATTACCATGTATAATGTATAATGGGGCTATGCCAACTTTTTTACACGATAATGATACTTAATTATCATGTAAAATGAAATGGGGTAAAATTAATTATTAAATTAAACTGGCACACCTCACCATGATGATTCAACTAACTTGCGATCATTCTCTATAGTGAGTGGAAGCTCCTCTAATACTCCAAAGTAATTTCTCAATGCAAACTTTGGTTAGACTCCATATCATTTTACACCCCAATAGTGTCATGATGATGAGAGAATGATGATAGCATGGATCTTTTCTAATTCTAATGTCACCATGATGTCATCTATGTTTCACATTTTCTTTTACATAACATGATAAGTCAAACGTGGATCTGGATATTCCTACGATGATGCTGACCATGATATTTGTTATTAAAATGGGGTCTCCCTCACAAGTAGTAATGTTAATGACTAATGTATATATTTTTTAATAATTAATTTTAACTTGTATAAAAATTAGATATCAATATGTAAAAACGTTAATTCATATTTTTAAATTTATCATATATATATATATATATATATATTAATTTAATGTACTAAATAATTTTAATTTTATTTATAATCAATTTATTTTTTAATAATTAGTTTTTAATGTATATTATTATTAAAATTTAAATATGTAAAATCCTTATTCCACATTTTAAAATCTATCTAAAATATTAATATTTTATTTTTTAATAATTTAACATATTAAATAATCTGAATTCTACTTACACTAAGTCAATGTCAATGGTTTATTTCATTGCAAATGTTGGTTACCATCCATACTTAAATCATTATATATGGGCTTAATACTTTAATATTTAAGTGGGTCTATGTTAGGTCCCATTCATACTTAAATATTGAGATGATCAAGATGTTATTGGTGGTATTTACATCTTATGGATTTAATTAACTAAGCTTACATTATGTAAGCACATTTCATTATGTAAGCACACTTCATCTTTAGGTACATTCCCTCAAGATTGAAGAGTTAAGGTGGTTAACATATTCATTGATTGGTCAACTTTGCTATTTTAAGGTAAAGCCTATATCAAATGTTTTTGGGTTAGGTTTTCAAATTCTTGTTTAAAGTTTTAATTTATTTATTTATGTATTTATTTTAAGAAGACCATATTTCCATTATAAAATATATTTTTTTCCTTGTTTTATGTTGATTGTGAGAATAAATCATTATAATTTATTTATCTTATTATATTTATGGATGAATGTTTTTATAAAGGTATTAGGTATTCTTATTAATATAATGGTTGTTTGTTTATAAATATTTATGTTTGTTTTTAAAAAAATAGTTTTGATTGTGAGGATTAAATCATTATAATTTATAAAGTTATTATGTCTTATTAAAAGATTGTGTTTATAAAGTTATTAGGTATTCTTATTAATATAATTTTTACTTGTTTGTGAATAATTATATTTGTTTTTTAATTTTTTAAAATTGTTCCTAAAGCCTTGCATGAGACTCATATAAATGGGTCAAAACCCACTCTTTGTCCTTCTTAAGATTAACCATTAAGAAGTCTAAAGAGATTGGATTTTATTATGAAGCTCTATTTATTAAGGTTTATGAACCAAAATCTATTTTTTTTGTTGTCCTTAAAATGAATAATTATAAAAGAAGAAGGTTAAATGTTTTATAGATTTGAACTTTTCTATGAACCAAAATCTATTTTTCCTTTTGGTTGACACCATCTATACCAAAATTGTAATTTTGAGTTAATGAAATACATGTTTTTAATGCAAAATGGATTTTACACCCTCCAAAACACATAATGCAATGGAATCATATAATATTAACATTTTTTTATTTACAATTCCATCAAATCTAAAATAATTCTTTACCAAATTCAAGTGTCTTTTCTCATTAACATTTAAATTACAACATTATAAATTTCAAAAAAATTAAATCTATCAATCTAAAAAAAATCTCTTTATTAAATAAAGAATTAATAATAAGTGTCAATTGGGTTTAGTCGCTGATTTGTGCTAAATGGTGTATTCTCCCATAAGTTTAATTTCTGCAAGTAACATGCTAAGCTCTTAAATGAGAATAATAATAATAAGAAGTCAATGATCCATATGGAAAAAAACAAACAATTAAAATATGAATAAAACTTAATAAGAGAGTGGTTTGTGTTGAAAGATGTTTTCTCCTACCCCAATTCAATTAGGACAAGTAACATATTAAATTCATAAATAAATAAAAACAAAATAATAATAAGTCAATGACCCATATGGGAAAAACAAACAATCAAAACATGGATAAAACTTAGTAAGAGGCAAATATGGAAACAAAACAGAGAAGTAAGCCAATATGGAAAAAAAAAAAACGGCATCAAAACATGGGGCAGTTTTGTAAAACCCCCCAAATTTTAACTCAGAACAAGGGAAAAGGATGCGATGCCATGTTCTCCTCACGAGAAAGCGGAGTAGGAGACTCCGATTTATGATGGGGCGCACCCTCTAAAGATCTAACTACCGCAAGACTGATGACCCCGTCAAACGTCACGCTCTTCGCATTTGGACCAAAGCCAAAGCTCAGCCCTCGGCATTGGGATTCTCTCCTCGCATCTTCTATAAAATGCCGCGCTTCCTAGATGCATATTACACTTAGCGAATCATCGTTCTTTCCTTGAGAAACAGTGAGAAGAATTGTTCGTTGATCCAACGCGTGCAGCAGATTCAAAATGGCCGTCAAAATTTACATTGTGTAAGTCTACAAATTTATTTCGATTGCTCTTTGAAATTATTCAGTTCTGGCCTTTTTTTATCATGTTCTTTGATTTATTTCCAGTAAGCCCATATGGCTCTTCGCCTGCAATTTTTAGATCACTTTACATAACTGTATGTCGTAATATTCTTATAACTGTATGTCGTAATATTCTTATTCTCTTCAGCATGCATGAACGAGACAGAAGCTCGGAAGAAGATAGATTATGCTAATTGTTATGTTTATCATTCTGATAATGAGTTTATAAAAACTAGACAACCTCCTTTAATTGCCAGTTGACTAACTTTGTGAAGTGCAGCACTGTAGTTTATTTCCCTTCAACATAGTAAGGCTCATAAAGTGCTGACCATTAGTGTTCCAGCATTAATTTTTTGCGGTCTTGCTTTTTATGTACTTTAACCTTAACCCATTGCCTAATAAATCCAAATCCGGAGAGATCTGCTAATCTATTCCTAGCTTCAGAAACATATTGTAGGATTGCAAAATGATCTAAGCGAGGTTGCCCACTTCCGCACGTTCAAGTGCTGTCCAGAACCAACCCAACTTGATCACACATTTGGTCAAAAGGCAATCTGTTCAGATCACCTTCTGCATCTGGAACTATATAGTCTCTAGATCCAATTTTGTTTTTGCGGTGGGTGGGGGAGGAACTGAAATCAGGCGGTCTCAAATCCAGTGTCTTGGATCTCTGTCACTCTCTATGAGCTATGATTTAAATGCATATTCAAGCCGAGGCATAAGAAAAGTAATGCAAATTCATATGATTCGTAGCCATTTTTAAGCCAAAAATCCTACGAACAGGGGTACACCCATGCAACTGTATCCAAGGTCTTGAATGTAACTCCATGCTTATTAGGCGTCTACATTGCCACAGTGTCTTGGAAGTTGTGAATTGGCTGCTTACAAAGAATTGACTATCATAGTCTATCCATTTACATTTTTGCTCAGAGCGGCTCTAGGTGATCCGGGGATTCTCCAAATTACTCCCAGAAGGATCCAACAAAGCTGCTTAAAAGAGAGGGTGAATGGTAAGAGCCCGTTAGTATGTCTCTGCATGCCCTGAAGAGAGGGCGGACTCATGAACTGCATATAGGTTGGAAAATAAACATTCAAAAGAAATTGATCCCAATTTTTGGCTTATATCAGTCCTGTTTTGGTTTGACCCAAGTTTGACTGTTTTATATCCAATTATCTTTTTTTCCACTAGGCATTGGTTTTAGAAATGATAAAGTACAAGTGGAGAAGCCAATGAAGGTTTGTCAAATGAAGCCTGCTTGTATTTGAGTGCCACACGAGAGATTGTGTCTAATTAAAGTTTTAGCTGAAGATATTGGTAACTGATTTGCTTCCAAGTTTACAGTGGACCGTGGACCTGTAATTAAACTGTGAAAAACATTATATCTAGGTGTGGCTAGCAGGTATGTTGCAAACTTTGATGGGGTATTTTCCAAGCAGCTGTGACTATAAATCACAGTTCTTCTTACCATCCTACTAGACTCCAGTAGTTGCAACATTTTAAAAAGGACGCAACAAAGCAAGCTGCATGCCAATCTGAATAAATTGACATTTCAACAAACCATAACCCTTCACAAATTACTTAAGTGCCGGTATGTCTATAGCTGTATATATATCCAATATTTACATCCGGCAAGAAACACAAGTTGCTTCAAACTGTTTCCTGTCTTTGATATGGTTGTCATATTACCAGGGGCTTGGTAATCTGTTTACCCATGTCTTTCCACGTTTCTTTTGTGAGCAGTGACAATCATAACATAGTGCAACGAAAGAATGGAAATTCCAATTGACTTCCAATATTAGCTTGCAACAATGTTTACAAATGAGGAATGCTAAGAGTGACCCTTTTCTTTTGTGTAGGCCAGCCTTGTTCTTGTTGGTTCAATTAATATTTCATAGTTTGCTTTTAATGATCAGATGGGGTCAATCTTGACTCTCTGTATCCTTGCGTGAAATTGGGACATATATTTGTAAAGAACGTCACAATTCTATGGGACTTGACCAGATGAGCACTGGACAATAGCTTTAAATGCAAGACTGTAATCATTAGACCAATGTCTTGTATGATGAAGCATCAATGAATGTTGGGATGGCACTGCTTAAATACAGAGTGGCCAACTTGGTTAAGTACAAGTGGGTTAATAGTTGATAATTAAAATCTGGAAGCTTCTTTGCCATTACCTGTTAAATTCTGGCATTTAGGGTTGTGTATAAGCATGATGGCAAGAAGCCTGTGGTGCCACCATGTCTTTATTTCTCAAGAGAGTAGTCTAAACGTTCTATCTTTTGGTTGTTTACCAGTGATTTTTTTCGTTTGATTTTGCCCAAAATCTGGTGAGGAATGGTTGGATTTGAAGATTTGAGTGGCTAAGTTTGTATAATCGGAGTGCCCCAGGGGTTTTTCAGCACGCTGAATCCATTTATACATTCAGAAATACAATTTAAACAACAAAAAGTAGAGATTTTGTCCAGATTTAAATCGTCGAATTCCGGCCAAAAACACTAAAAGGTAGAACGTTTAGCCAACGCCTTTCCCAAGGGCCGGTCTTGTATTTTTGTAACACGTGGAGCATGACAATGCTTTATCCTACTAAACAATTTGGATTGTAGTAACCTTAACCAAAAGAAATGCTATTCTTGTTATTCCCAGATGAAAAGATCGCATACTTATCAAAAAGCTGTCCTGAATTGAGTTGAGCATTTTAAAGTATTTGCGTATTTGCCAATATCCTATGAGGTTCATATCATGTTGGTAACAACCTACAACATTGTCACTTCCACAAGGATACCGTTCACGAAGACAAAAGGATTAGTCTTGCATGCAAAACCATCAAGCAATGTTATTTCTTAACAGAAAGAGGATCCTAACACATCAAACCAGGGTCTTGCACTGCAAAGTCCTTCGTTAGACAAACAGAGATGAAGTAAGGAAATTGTGTCTTGAGATGGGAAAAGCTTAGAGAAACTGTCTAAGAACACATCTTGAGCTAAAGGAAGTATATAGCACCAACCTTTGGCAAATCTGACAACACCCAAAATAATATATCCATATGCGACTTTCTTCTCAAGTCAAATGTTCAATGCAACCCAATCTTGAATTTCTGAGTTCCACCCTGGTGAACTGAAAACAAATAAGAACATTAAAATATGTTGTGAACACTCCATGAGTTATTGGGCTACCCATATTAAACGGTGTTTGTTCTCATAAAATAGCTTTATGCTACAAATTACGTGGTGGGTTATTTTTCAATGCAATGGAGATATTTTGTACTCAGTTAATCTGGAAAGGTGATATGAGCCAAAGGTAGAGGGAGATGAGAAGAGCTGAACAGATATTCTAGGTGAGCCAAGGACACGAAAAACTTGCTCTTGACAAATGAAGATAGTATTCTCGATGAATCTAGCTGATTGTACAATAGGAGAATAGCTCCCTTAAGTAGAAAGAGTAGCTTGCATAAGAGTAAATAATTTTGTGTTCCCATCTTGGATTTGTCCACCTACTGTAGTACTCCCCTAATTATAGGGGTGATGTGTAAATGTGCACATGCTTGCATATGATACAAATACAAGTAAAAAATACATTAATATTTTACACTTAGGAAAATGTATTTAGTACTTGTCATTTCCTCCCTTAGTGGAAATTGACCCCAAGTTTCAAATGCTTCTTGAAGTCTCTGCTTAATTTTAATTGTTTCCAGAGGAAAGTTATAATGGATTTGTATAGGGTGTCTTCCTTGCTTATGAATAGTACCATCAGGAGCTTAGTTGGCATGAGGAATTCTTGGTTTTAGTTGAATTGTTACAAAAGGAAGGACTTTGAGAATGGCATCCACAATGTAACGTATGTGTAGGATGACCTCTCAAGTATTGTTGTTAGGATGTGATTGAATTGAGTAGGGAGCTATTGGTCAGTAAGTCCCTGTGTTTCTATTGTTGTTGTTAGCTAAGCTGAGTTTGGCCATTGATGCTGCTAGAAGCATAAATGATCTATATTGGTAATCTTATTGGATTTGCTGTTGTGTAGAGCATAGATAAGGTCTTTTGATAGCCGAGATGGCCATTGCTGCTGCTTGAGCACAGATGAGTGATATAAGTAGCATTGGCCATTAGTGTTTTGAGACCCCAAATGAGTCATATTGGAAGCCTTGTTGACCATGGGCCTTGTTGAGAGCATATATGAATCAAGTTGGTAGCCATGTTGGGCAGTGGTGCTACTGGCAGCACAACTAAGCCGTTTTTGCAGCCATGCTTGTGCTTGGGTGAGAGCAAGATGGAAGTGGGAAAACATCAATTGTGGGGAGACAAGACTTTCTTTAATACGTGTTTATGTGTCCAAGGATGGATGCATATCGAACCCAGAAGTGTAATTGTGTTGGTTTGTGTGTTTGATGGCATTGAAAGAAAAGTGGTCTCTTAAGTAGTCATGTATATATTTGGGTGGGAGCAAGATGCAAATTGGGTATCCTTAAGTCGTGTGGACTGATGAGCCCAAGGTTATGCTGCACTTACTAAACCCAAATGACATCTAGGTCATTGGTGATATTGATAGTGCTAGAGAAGAGGCGAGTTGCTTAGGTAGTCGTGACTATGTTGGGAGTGGAAGCAAGATGGAAGTGGGTGCGCTTCAGTTTTGGAGACATAGGACATACTCTTATATGTGTTGATGAGCCCAAGATTCTATTGCATATACCAAAACCACAAGATGTGTTGGCTACTAGACAAGTAAGGTGTAACTTGCTTGGATGATTTGGTCCTATTTGAGGTATAGGACTTGCCATCAGATTAGATGTGGGTACTTTATTAAGTACTTACTACTGTTTGTTGCTTCAAAGATGGGATTGTGAAGTTCTTTTCCTTCATGATTGTTGTATTGTACATCTAATGTATTGTCGAGGGAAATTAAAAGATCCAACTCGCTGTTATAGATGGTGAGGTTTTTTAATTGGAATTATTTGTTTTGTTGCTGCATACATTGTTATTGAGTCTCCTCCCTGCTTAAGAATATTGCCTATGGTGAACTGGGAGGTATATGACTGATCCATGAGAGGTAGTTGGGCATTGGAAGGAGCAGGTGCTAAACATAAAGCCTCCTCTTTGAGAGCATCTGGAGGTTCACAGAAAGAAGAATTGCTAGACTGGATTTTGTTCTTCATTGTGCAACTGAGATACTGGTGTCTGTAACTCTTCCCTTTTCTATGTGGATGGTTGGTTGATTACTTCAGCAGGCAGTGGTGATCTTAGAAAACCAAGTGAATGTTGAGCAGGTTCGTTATGGTCCAAAAGGACATCATTGTGTGGAGTTGGGATTTCTTGGTGCTCTCGAGGAAGATTTATTTGAAATTTGTACCATTGATATTTAACTACCATCTGTTGGACATGTTTATGATGTGGACCAAAACCTGTGGTTCCCTTTCTCTGTGATTGTCTTTGCGGATGAAAGGTTTGATCAGTATCGACTCTTCCACGAAGCCTTTAAAAACTACTTAGGGTTTAAGGTGTGATCAATATAAAATGATGAGAATAGCCTTGCAAGGCCATTTGATTGCAAAGAGAAATTGGAAGGTGCGAACCAAGAAACCTTCAAGAATCAAAATAGGATCCTTTTTTAGGAGTTTGGTGTCATTCACTAAGGCATGTGCTTGCCACTTTGGAACTTACAACTATATGCCCTTCTACAAAAGTAAGATATAATTTGAAAGGGCGTTTACAAAATGATGACCTTCCTGTTTTATCTTTTAAAACAAAAAACACAACATAAATATAGTTTTGTCCTATTACAATGCTTAAAACATGAAATCAGAGAGGCAGTATCTTAAATGGGGGTCAACTAAAAATGCGACCAGTAGGAAAATACATATGAAAACACACGTAGAAGACCCCTTGAACGACAATACTATGAATGTGGTATGATACACTTGAAAAATTATTTTATTGGTCGACCCTTGTAACTGACCACAAGGAGCAACAATTGCAAAATGTATAGAATTTACTGTGGCTAGAGATCGATATTTATGTTTTCCTCTTGACTGGGTTAAGGTAGAACTTGAAAGTGTTATTCTTCCTATGTTGGAGAAATTTTGATGAGACACAATAAGCAAAGGGAGGTAAATCTCCATGCTGTTTTATGGATTAAACACAGAATTATACCAAACTGCCTCAGTAGTTGAATCCGTAATGTCTCCAAAGACAATGCCGTGCAGTTGATGAATTGCAAATTCATGTGGAAAGACACTCCCAATAATGGGTGCATGTAGAGGCCATCAGCTTAACTGACAATTCCAGCCTAGGTCCTGCAATGTACAAACAGCTTCGAGATCTAACCCACAGATCCTTAAGTTTTTCACACCTTTCACTCCTCTCCTCTAGATAAGAAGGTTCACACCTCGGAGCCCTGGGATTTGATAATTTTGCAGATTTGGCATCGATATTGAGGAGTTGATACCAATTTATTGCGGACCAGAGGTAAATGAGAAGCGCTGAATAGATCTTCTAGGTGAGCCAAAGAAACCAAAAAATTGATCTTGAGCATGAAGATTTTCTCAATGAATGCTGGTTGATTGTACAATGGAAGAAAAGCTTCCTCGAGGAGAAAAGGTAGCTTGCATCAATTCAGTTGCATCTTAGAATTTTACATGACTATAACCTCTCGTTTTATAGAATAATAATTTTGCATGCACTCATTTACACATGAGAATTTTCCATTGACCCTACTCCTCCCCTAATTATAGGGATGATATGTATATGCAAACAGATTTGCACGTGATACAATACAAATAAAAAATATGTTAATTTTTTACAATTAATTGTATTTAGGAATATGTATTACCTACTCATGTCAATTGGGTTTAGCTCAAGTGGTTTGTGCTGAGGGGTGTTTTCCCCACCCAGGTTCAATTCCCGCAAGTGACATGTTGAGCTCCTAAATGAGCAAACTATTGAAAAAGCCTCGGCTTTGTACAAAATTGGGTTTACCCCGAGTACCATCCTCGAAATGAGGGGAAGTGCCTGGTAGGTTTCCCTAGGATATTTTCCAAAGTAAAAGAAAATGTATTACCTACTCATCATAAGGTGCAGTTTTAGCCATTGTTTCCGTTCTTACATGATCAAGGCATTTCCCTTGAACCATGGATTTCTCTCATGGGAATAACGTATCTATTTTGTTCAATGACCTTTGTTGTCTATATTCAAGCCAATTGAGGACCCCTGATAACATTCTTAGGCTTTTGGGATGCTTCTTAACAGCTTAATTTGTCAGTTTGGAAAACATGCATTTTGTTATTGCCTATCTTTTCTTTAGGTTTTTGACAATGTCATACAATGTTTTCAACTTGCCTATATGGAAAGCTTTGCAATCTATCATGGTTGGCAACAAAATGAGAAGTCATGTAAGAGTTCCATTGGGGAATCTCAATCCTTATCCACGGGATACAACATGATGAAGATAAAATGAAGAATGCACTTGTTTACAAGAGAAAAGTGTTTGTGTAGGTTTCATACCTAGTCCTAGTGCTCTCTGTTCCTGTGTGACGGGTTATACAGTTCTGCCTTATGTTCCACATGTCAAGCACAAAATGAGACCACATCTTCATAGGATTATTTTTTGGAAATTGTTTTGAGAAACATGCCCTGAGGTCAGAATTGCAATGCAAAACATGGACTTCTTTTAGCTTGGGTGCCAGGTTGGAGAGTTATCTATCCAAATTTGCTAAAGTCTTGCACCCGACCTCACCCCTTTTCTTCAACATGCACAGCAAGAACCATTAGCACCCATATATAGCATCACAAGGGAACCATTAGCACCATTCAATTTGGATATCTTCAGCTAAGCAGCTGTGAATGAGGAGTGTCTAATCCACCAAAGTCGCCCAAGATTTGCACCTATCCCCAACTATTATCACGTGCGTTGGCACACATCCACAAGCATGATCACAAGCTCTAGCATGTCACTTGGTTGACTTGAACCTTGGTTGTGGCTATATTAGCTACCTGCTTTCATTGACTTGTCAAACCACCATTGATAGATCAATGACTGTTTTAAATAGAGTTTATTGTCGTTTTTTATTCCTCTCTTCTTCAAAATCTCATTCTTTAAATTTTTTGCTTATTCAGTTCCCATATGTGGTGCACTAGTAAGGGTATGTGAAGTTCAGGATTGACATACAACCTTTTTAGATGTCATGGTGGATGCCCATAAATTTTTTGTTTATATCATAGTGACCAAACATGTCAAGGAATCCATTAAGATACTGATTGTCCTCATATGATTCCCTAACTTTGTAACACGGTTGGGCATTTAGTTAAACAAATTTACTTATATGTTTGTCAATTTGTAAAAACAATTTTTGAATATACCTATCCTGTCAAAAGTGAGTACACTTGCAACTAAACATCATGTACAGAAATGAAAACCACAATAATTGGCATGTAATAGTCCTTGGCTATTTGTGAAACAGTAAAGCTTAAATATAAGTGATGAATATTGGGTGGGCAATTTGAAAAATGCTGAGCTTATTATCTCCCAATGCAGTACAGAGTGGTTCTCTGTTTAGCTGTCTACCAAGCCTTCTTGATAAATCTCTATGCAAAGATGAGGCTTAAAGTGTCAAGGATAATCTAGCAACATCCTTTGTACATATTTATAGTTCAAATGGAAACTAGAGAGCCAAAAGACAAAAGGATTGTCTAATTCTCACAGTCGAGTGTGATACTCTATTTGGCAGTTTGCTAAGTCTCCTTAATAAGAGCTCTATGCAAAGAAGAGACTCAAGATGTCAAAGATGTCCAAGGAACATCGATCATATGTATTTATAGTCCAAGTGGAAACTAGAGAGCCAAAAGAAAAAGCGAAAGCCAAAAAACCAAAAGATCTCAACTATCCAGTACATAATACCCATTTTCTTAGTATATTTAGTTTGGAGTTTCTGTACCTGACTATTACAGCCTACAGGCTTTGTTGCCAGAAATCTACAAGAAATTGGGCTGATGTTGTAGATAGTTAACTGTCCAATGGAATATTCTACTCGATGTTTCAAGTTTTGCATGATGGAAAATCTATAAAGGATCTCTGACTGAGCATAAAGGAAAGGTTGCAGTATTGAATGTAAGTCTTTCAAAAAAGTAAATATCTAGCTACTTTCACAATCTTTTAAAAGTGCTGCTAGTTTTCCTAAACTTTATGTGTGTCAGTTTGTGTTGAGTAGATCTCTGTAACGTTGTATGTCTCCAAAGTCAAGAGACACTTGAGTTTATGAAGTTTAAGGAGATCTTGCCCAATCTATTCCTTATTGAATGCTCATTTCTCATTTTGATTAGAGCTTGCTGAAAATCTTGTTTTTATCTGCACCTAGCACATAGCATTTATGCTTTGAGCTTGGCATTCTTCCTCCAGAGGCAGTATGAAGTTGAACCAATATTCGATTAAACACAGTTCACAAGGAGGCATTGCTTTTACCAATCAACCACATCAGCATGTGTGCCGCTACACCATGGGCTTAGACCACATAGAGAGCTTGTGATACCATAGTTCCGTTTCATTATTGTCATCTCATGAATATGTTTTTAGGAGTCTAGATCAACAATAATACAATAAGTTGGGTCAATGTTAATTTCAGTATGCATCTAATTTAAAAACTAGGTAGCATGCAATACCTGAAAGAAGTACAACACAAAAGCATGCATCTTAAGACCAATCAATGCTTACTAAAAGCAGCGAAAGCTAGTAATAACGCAATTGTAAACTTAGCAGATACATTTTACTTCCATTTACATTTTCTTTCGCTTCCATTCTTTCATTATGCTGAACTTGTGGAGATCCTGACCTCTGACTATGTTTTCTCTTTTCACCATGTTGGTTTATATTTTATTAGGTTCCAATGATATTATTATACCATGAAAACAATAATCCTTTTGAAGTACTTGACTATTCAGCATATGCAACTGTCCTTGAATCTCCTGGTGGCATCCATTTATGTAACATTCTTCATGTAAACTGATACTGTTGCAGGTATTATTCTATGTATGGACATGTGGAGAAACTTGCTGAGGAGATTAAAAAAGGTGCCGCCTCTGTGGAGGGAGTAGAAGCCACGTTGTGGCAGGTTAGTATCCTTTGCAACTGTTTCCAAAAAGTATCTCTGTTAAAATCTCATTCTCAATTATATACAATAGATAGATTTTTTTTTTGAATTTTAAATTATTGTAGTATCAGGCGATAAGGTCACTTTATACCCAGAGGCCACAGTTAACCCAGTAATTTAAGAGGTAAGCAGTGAGTGACACTATTGTACTTCCTTTCCAGCTTGCATTTTTCTCCTTCATCTGGCATCTTATAAGTAAATGTATGCCAATGAAGAGAAGCAAAATCTCAATCAGATATCACGGTAGAGTTAGTGTATTTATGAACAATTGACAAGTGCACTTTTTCTAGCCTTGCTCTTGTCCTCAGAATAAATCTTGACAAATCAAACATGTACATCTTCAAAACGAAAAAGAAGTATCTAGAGTATCTAGAGTTACAAAATTGATAGATTTGGAACGAACACAATGTTGTGAACTTTGTAAGACTCTTTGCCCACCGTCTCTCTATTCAAACATAAATTAACTTCACCATCGATGAAGAGCTAATAATAGCTTACATAACCTCAATGGTAGAGAAACTAGCTATGTATAACCTCAATGGTAGAGAAACTAGCTATGTATAACCTCAATGGTAGAGAAACTAGCTATGTTGTGTATATAGACATCTGAGGATATTGTCTGTCAGATTAAGTATGCAAACAAAATTGATACCAAGATATAAGGTTGACATGCTATGATTTTGTAGTAATGCTGATAACAATGGAAGTTAGCATCTCTGAAGGATGCCATGACCCTTTTAATGATAAGTCAAAAGAAAAATTCGTGCCTTTTGGCACACTTATATAGAAAATTGATGTCATTCCACTGAAACCGACCAGCACGGGATGTCGTTATATTTTGGTCTACCTACAGTCCTATGTAAGTAGATATCAGCTGTACTGTAACTCATCGCAACAATATTCGAGTACAATACGGATATGAATACGATTTGACCTGGAAACAATATGTAACGAAAAAGTCTAGCATGGCTAAAATATATAAATAGACATCTTATACATGAAAAGACATGTATTTTTCAAATTTTAGAAAATTTAAGAATATATATAAACTATTTAAAATTTTAAAGTAACATTCATTCTTCTTTGTAAGCAAATTGGAACATATCTGAAATTTATAACATATCATAACAACGTAACCCCCACATATCTGTGTGTGAGATTATCCTCATTCCCTCACTAATCCCATGAAAATTACTAGTATCAAAACAGTAGGTGTTTAACAAATGTACAAAAGAAACAGTATAGATAAATTTTAAATATTAAATTAAAAGTCCATGTTCATGACCTCAATGTATGTATTTTTTTTAAGGTTGAGTTAGTTCAAATTTCATTTAAATGGGAAACAATAGTTATAAATTTGTTTGAAATAATTCCTATGTTTTTATTTGTCCATTCTTTATTTTGTCTTTCTTTACAACATCATTCTCGTTTATGTTATTTGAGTTTATATAAATATCATTCTCGTTTATGTTTT
>ML846563.1:20056-35535 GCA_009831015.1 Picea engelmannii
ATGATCCAATGCCAAGCTCAGTTTCCATGAGGGTTTTATCAACTTACCACAAGTTTTGTAGCTTCGGCCATCTGTAATATGTGAATCTCAAAGAAGTCATCAATACATCAGGCTGCTCTGCCAAAGAAAGGTTACGGGCACACAAATTGGCGATGATAGAGCAAAGAGAACAATGCTTGAATTACATTTTACAGACATCAACAGGAGGAACTAGTTCAATATAAGTATTTATAGAAAACTTCAAATCTTGAAGAACTCAAACTCGTCATCAAGTAAAACTTCAACAAACCACATTTTCCCCGATATCACCCGCTAAAATAAGAGAAAATATCAAGGATATCTTGGTTCAAGAATGATATCTGCACCTTACTAGTAATGTGGAAGTCGAATGGTACAGTTGGGATGGCATGGTTAAGAATTATGTTGAAATTTTATAGAGGATATCTTTTGTTAAGGTTTTAAAAGTGCAATTTTGATTTTCTTTAATGTAGATTTAGATTTAGCAATGTTGACTTTTTATGATAGGGAAGGATGGAGTTTACTATAGATCTATTTGTTTCTAAAAGAGAAAGGGTTTTTCAACATCTTATTTAATGATTTGGAAAATATGTTTTTTGGGTTTTTCAACATCTTATTTAATGATGAAAATGATTTGGAAAATATGTTTATTGGAGGACTATGTGCTTTGAAAAACTATTAGACAAAGAGATTAGCATCTATGTTCTCCCAAAATCTTCCAGGACCCTTAAAAGCCTTGGTAGTACTAACAAAGATTGGGTGAGTTTTGGTATTGTCTTCAAATTGGAACCACAAACTTGTCAGAGATAAACATGGGATTTAGCTTAACTTTTTGTTAAAATGTAACTACAATGAAACAACCTAAAGGACCATATTATCTTATAGGTAGGTGAATCCACAAATTGATTGAGGTAGATGGTAAATAAATGTCGTTGAGGTATATTATTTGCCATGGAATGAAGCATCTCAAAAAGTGTTGCTCGAAGTTGATAAATTCAAAGGCTCAAAATTTAGGAGAGAATGATGGAAAGTTAGCTATATTCCGTAGGTTCAGAGGTTGAAGAATTGAGCACAGCCTAAACCATTATCCTTGCTGCATGAAATAGTGATAACATAAAATTTACCAAGGATAAAATAATAATGTACAATTAACAACCTCCTCTTCCTTGATGTGAGGTAGACAATAAATACATCCCTTCCAGATATAGTACTTTCCATCGAACAAAGTATCTCAAAAAGAGTTGCTCGAGATTGATAAGTTCATAAACTCAAAATTAAGGACAAAAGAATGAGAAGTTAGCTATATTCCTTAAGTTCCAAGGTAAAGAAATGAGTGCAACCTAAGCCATTGTAACATAACCAACTCACACATTGGGGCTATTATCATTAATTCTTTAAAACATCAATGCAAATGATTTAAGCTACACAATAGAAATTAAGCACACATACACAACATTCATACAAACAAAATGCAGAGTAAATGCAACATTCAATCATAGCATTAAAAATGTAAATGACATAGAGGTCAAAACAATTATCTTTCAAAAACATTTTTACACAACCGACTGTAGAGGATAGATATTCCACCCAACTGTAGGATTTGTTGCACCAATTCTCTCTGCAACAAGCCACCCCTGAGTTGGGGCTATGAGTCTACAAGGACAGACATGATCCTACGAGTGTCTACGGTCCACTATAACAACTTAAAACTCACTAAAACACAGTGACACGACTCCTATAACAATTCCAACTGCACAACTCTCTTCCCCATCGGCCTACACAACCTAAGGGATGAGATTTCCTTCTTTGCACCTGTTAGCGATATTTCTTGTAAGGGGGTTAGAATGCAAAGGAATGGGTTAAAAACCCACTTGTCCTAAGTTTGGAATGTTAATGCACCTGTGGTAAGCGACAAGCAAGTCTGGGCGGCAAAGATTCGCGCGCCCGGATCAACGGTGCATATAGGATTCCGGACCTCCCCTGTCTTTCTACCTTTAAACGGAGGGGGGGGGTATGGAATCGAGGGCGCATCTCTTCAACGGTCCTGATCGGAGCGCCCAGATCAACGACGCTCAAGGAAATTCCGGACCCCCCTTGCCTTTTTACCTTTAAGCCGAGGGGGAGGGTCTGGAATCGGGCGCGCAGCTTCCCAACGGTCGAGATCTAAGCCCCCGGATCAACGAAACTCGTGCGATCTCATCCTTCTCAGCTGCTCTATGTTTAACCAAGGTGGGCCCTTTTCCCGTTATGTCATCCTCCTGAGCTGCCTCTCCCCTGTTGCCATGCGTCATCTGTCTATCTCCACTTTAGTCCAGGTGGTCCCTTCTCCATCTCATCATTCATTTACCACCTGCCATGTGTCCTGCTCCTTTCCACGGCAGCCTCCATTAGAATGTGCCCATTGTATCTCATCACCTGCCTCCTTCGCTTTTTGCCTTCCGCCATGTATCTTTCCCTCACGCCTCATCACTTCATACCTCACAGTCATAGTGTTGGTGCCACCACTCCCGTTACGCGCCCCATCTTTCGCGCTGGCCTCCACGCTCATTCATCAGGCCGTTCAGCTAATCCAGGTGGCAGCACAAAGGGTTTTCCACGTCGCAGAAGCGTCGAGTTGGCCGGGCCATCCTCAATCCCAATGAAGCAGTTATTGAAGCAGTTGGTGGTGGTTGGACATCGCCTCCACTATAATGAGAAAGTCCGACGACGAATTAAAGGCACGTCGATTCGCCCACGGAGCTGTGAGGAGTTCGATTGCGTCTGCCATAGGTGCACGATCATTCAGAGACTGCAGATGCAGATTATCAGAAGCCATGCAGATGCAATGTGTTTAATGCAACGTCTCGATTTTGTTGTTGTTGTTACTTTGAGTATATGTAGGCGTTTTCGCCATTTTTGTATCTATCGATGGTAGGGCAAAGCTCCTGACTGTAAAGTTTTAACAACCATTCTGGTTTCCTGGTTATGCATATGTATCTGAGACTTCTTGTTTTATGACAAACAACCTTCTTTTCCGTCTATGTTTTCGTCTCATACCAGAGAATTCATGATCGAATGATTCACATGAATTGTTGCAGTTGTGTTATGATAAAGGATTTGTTGTTACATTATTGTATTCTCTGGTCTTCTGTGTTTGAACGTAAGAGGGTCTTGTGTTCGGACGCTTTCTTCTCCAAGTCTGTTAGAAACCTGATGTTTACGACAGACCCTTGCACTCTTCTTATATAAATCTTCCCCCCCTGCTCACCTTTTATTACAACTCACTGTTTGAAGTTTATCTAAGACCTCATTTGCCCATGCATGCCTGGCCTAGTTTCAGAGTTGAGACGATATTGTTCTAAGTTTCCTTCCATTTGATCATCCCTTTATAACAAATCGTGACATTAAACTGATGGGTGTCGGGCTCTGCTCCTGCTGCAATCCAGGAGTGACTTCCGACGCTAACATTTCTGGCGCTGTTCTCGGGGAACGAAGTTGAAGATTTTCCTCGGGATTGAACGACAACGATTAATTGATTCTGAAGGTGCATCATATATCAGAATTATCAAGATTGCTACTGCGCACCTGGCGACTCCACTGGGACGAACCTATTGGGTTAGTTGTGGCTTCTAGCGGTAGACACACGCGGTCCCACCCACAGCTGCCTCTGGCCACGCCTGAAGAAGATCCGGAGGTGATTATCAGAAAAGGGAAACCCTCCCAAGGAGAAATCTTTGCTGCAGAACCAGGTATTTCCCCACCTCCTTTAGTAAAAACTCCGTTTTCTTATTCTCAGTTTCGTAGCCAGCCTTCTTCAGAGGTTTCTCGTTTCCTAAATTTTGGGAGTGTTCCTGCTGAGTTTTCCCCTCCTGATCTGGGATTGGAGGGAGAAATCCTTGTCACTCCCCTCTCCTCTGAAGCTGTTCCTCGGTATAGACCCGAGACTACAGAAGATTTCCCCACTCCTGCACAAAAAGAAGCACCTGCTGACTTGAGCTCGTTAGTCTTCTCCTTAAATCCTCTTTTATTTCCCACTCCACTTCGAGACTCAATTCCCGCAACCCCTTCACGACCTCCTTCTCCTCCAAGTTCTCCTCCACCTAATATCCCTATGGCTGGTGCTAATCCCCCTATGACCAGGATGGAGGCCATTACAGCCGCTAGGTATGCTCCCCTTGTGTTACCTCAACCCCTCAACGCCCTCCCGGCAGATGGCTACCTCAAGCAACTACCCAAGTTCACGGGTGAAGGGGACGTGACTGCAGATAAACACCTAGAAGCCTTTTACAGTTTCACATATGATAATGTCATCATGCATCCAGACGTATGGATGAGGATTTTTGTCCATAGCCTCCAAGGCGAGGCTAGAAAATGGTTCAAGGCCCTGCCCCCTGGATCTATTGATGGGATAGAAGCTCTAGACAATGCCTTTTTGAGACAATGGGGAGATAAAAAGGATTTTATGTATTATATGACAGAATTTGGATCTTTGAAGAGAAAAGAAGGAGAGTTTGTCTCTGACTTCTCCAAGAGATTCAATAAAATGTATAATAAAATTCCCGCTGAGACAAAGCCCTCAGAAGCCTCAGCTAAGATCACTTATGCTAGCGCTTTTGATCTTGATTTCTGCCTTCTGCTGAGAGAAAGAAGAGCCACTACCCTGGCCCACATGCAGGATGCAGCCGTGGAAGTAGAATCTAACATATTGGTTGTTGACCGACTCAGGAACGCTGCTGATAGAAACATATCTAAGAAAAGGCCTGAAGCCTCCCCATCCAGTTCCTCTCCCATGCCCCATCAGACAGATGAGACAGCCAGAGTACTAAAAGCACTTTCGGCCAGAATGGAGAGGTGGGAGTTAGAAGGAAAGCCCATGTACAGAAATCCCCAGAATGCTGATAACAGAGGATTCAGGAGGCCTAATAACAATGGACCCCAGGCCTTCCCAAGGGAACAAAGGGAAAAAGACAGAGAGGATCAAAGGATTCAAGCCCCTCTCCAAAATCACCTGGTTACTAGTGAGGAAGGAGGGGAGGTAGACGAATTCGACCCTGAAATTCATTGTGTTGAGGAAGCCCSTCCTTTTCCCCATTTGACTCAGTCTGCATACGAAAAATCTCTGATGAACATTCAGATTCATGAGTTAGGTAAGGGAGAGAGGGCCGACCACACTTCTAACAGATATAATCTCAGGTCAAGAAAGAAAGAAGGAGACTTTGACAGCCAAGACCAACCCTTCATAGCCGATAAGCCTATTAAAAATCCAGTAACCACAACTAAAGAAAAGAGAACTCAGAGTGCTTTGCCAACAGCCAAAGAACCTGTCATTGAGGTAAGGGAAGCTCCTAAGCCTTTTTCTTCTTTCAATTTTGAGCATGAAATTCAAAAGATCAGGATTCCCGTCCCCATCTCTGAGCTAGTTAAAAATGAAGATTTTAAAAGGTCCCTCTCTAAGCTGCTGCAATTTGAGTCCCCTCAGCCTCCCTCTGACTCAGTGAACCTTCAAGATGAGAAGTCAGTCGTCATCCTAGGTCCCATGGTAGAAGATAGAAATGATTCCTCTCCTCCCTTCTACACCTCCCTGAACATACATGATAAAGTGTTGCATAATTGCCTCATGGATTCAGGAGCTTCCCATAACCTCATGCCCAAGATAGTCATGGAAGAACTGAGACTAGAGGTGACCAAGGCCTATCATGATTTGTACTCTTTTGATTCAAGAAGGGTGCAATGTCTGGGAGTCATCAAGGACATGGTAGTTTCTCTGTTTCAGCTACCCATGAAGAGTGTGGTCATGGACATTGTGGTAGCTGACGTTCCCCCCAAGTTTGGCATGATGTTGTCAAGGTCTTGGATTAAGAGACTTGGAGGAACGTTACAGATGGATCTCACATATGCCACCATTCCAGTTTTTGGAGGTGAACACAGAAGGTTGTACAGAGAAGCCCAGCTAGCCTATATTGTCAGTGATGAAGTAGACCCCACTAATCACCCCATCTTCGCACTTGACACTGACTTGGGGTCTAGTTTGTTACAGATCACCGAAACTCCTGAGGCCCCTTTACAGATCAGAAAACAACCTATTCTTAATCAGGAGATACCTCCTTCACCCACCTCTGTTTGGAAGATGTTCTTTGATGGAGCTTCCTCCAGTATAGGTGCAGGTGCCGGAGTGGTTTTCATATCGCCCTGTCATGAGACTATGTCTTTGTCATATAAACTGGAATTCGAAGTCACCAACAATGTGGCAGAATATGAAGCTCTCGTTCTGGGTATGAGGACTGCAAAAGAAATGGGAATAAAGGAGATGGTTGTGTTTGGAGATGCAGAGTTGATCGTCCAACAGGTCAAAAATGTTTATCAGGCCAAGCATCCTCGGCTTAAAAGCTACAGAAATGAGGTATGGGACTTGATTGATAATTTCTTCTCTGCTTTCAACATTGCCTTTGTCCCAAGGGAAGAGAATACCGCAGCCGACTCCCTATCAGTCTCAGCCAGTTTGTTCAGGATCCCCCTACCACCAAAGATTAATGGTGAGGTCGAGGTAAGATATAGGCCATCCATCCCGGACAACATAAAGCATTGGAAGGTATTCGAGGACAATCTCGAAATCGAAAAATTTCTTTAGTCCATCGATGAGTTTTCTGCTTTGCACATTGACCAGGACCCTGATCTAGAAGGCGACCCTCCCTCTGAGGTATTCTTGAATAAAATTGTTAACCACCAGATTATTCAACTGCCTAGCAATTACATTCTGAGGGGACTGGTCCTTTTAGAAAGACTGTTTGAAAAAAATGATGTGGCAATAAAGGGTGGCGTTTCAAGTGAAGATGCTGACATAGCCGAATGCAACATTGGCACGTAGGATGAGCCTAAATTTGTCAAATTGTCAAGCAGCCTGACCAATGAACAGAGGGGAGAATATACTGAGTTGCTGAGAGAGTTTGTTGATGTGTTTGCATGGACCTATGAAGACCTCAAAACTTATGACACATCTGTCATTGAGCACAAGATCCCACTAAAAGAAGAAGTTAAACCATTTAGGCAGAAGCTGAGACAGATAAATCCCATGTTGCTACCTGTCATGGAAAAAGAAGTGAAGAAATTGTTAGATGCCCAAATCATTGTCCCCTTGAGGTATTCTGAGTGGGTAGTCAATTTGGTTCCAGTGAGAAAGAAAAGTGGAGAAATCAGACTCTGTGTTGATTTCAGGAACCTGAACAGAAGCTCAAGGAAAGACAATTACCCTCTGCCCAACATGGAACACATATTGCATAAGGTAACTGGTGCATCTAGGATATCCATGATTGATGGGTTTTCGGGGTATAATCAAATATCAGTCATGACTGAGGACAGAGAAAAGACAGCCTTCACCACTCCTTGGGGCACGTTCATGTATGCCAAAATGCCTTTCGGATTGATGAATGCAGGAGCAACATTTCAGCGAGCTATGGATATAGCCTTCATCGGGGAGAAGGATCAGTTTGTAGTGATCTATTTGGATGATATCACAGTCTTCTCCAGGACAGACAAGGAACACTGTTGCCACTTGAAGAAGGTTTTCCTGAAGTGTCGGAGGTATGGCTTATCTTTAAATCCCAAGAAATCGTTGTTTGCTATGAAAGAGGGGAAGCTTTTAGGCCATATAGTATCAGCAGAGGGAGTGAGAATTGACCCCAGTAGGGTAGAAGCAATTCAGACCCTGTCACCTCCCAGGTCCAAGAAGGAAGTTCAGGCCTTTTTGGGGAAGATTAATTTTCTGAGGAGATTCGTCTCAAATTTTGCTGAGCTAGTGAGACACATCACTGCCATGCTCAGAAAGGAAAATGAAGTGAAATGGACTGCTGAACCCAGGGAATCTTTTGTCCAAATAAAAAGGGCATTGGTTGAGGCACCTGTGCTGATCAGTCCTGACTATTCCAAAGATTTCCTGATTTTTTCCTTTGCTTCTTGTGATACAATAGTAGCGGTCTTATTGCAGAGAAATGATCAAGGGCGAGAGCAACCTATTGCCTTCTACAACAAGGCATTGAGAGATGCAGAACTCCGGTATGAGATCATGGAAAAGCAGGCCTATGCATTGGTGAAAGCTCTCAAAGATTTCAGAGTCTATGTCTTGCACTCAAAGGTCATTGCATATGTTCCTTCAGCTTCTGTGAAGGACATTCTTATACAGCCTGGCATAGACGGAAGAAGAGGTAAGTGGATTTCTAAGATCCTAGAGTTTGACCTGGAGATCAATCCCACCAAGTTGATAAAAGGGCAGGGTTTAGCCAAGTTGCTGGCTGAGTCCAATTGCAAAACCTTGGGAATTATCTTCATCAATAAGAAAGTTGAGCCATCCAACAAGCATCTCTAGAGTACCTTATCACTAACAGCATGCGCCTGGTACAAGGATATCTTGTACTTTCTGCAAGAATTGAGGCCTCCCGATGGCATGGAAAAAGGCAAGGCAAGAGCTCTAAAGCTCAGAGTGGTCAGATATTGCCTCATTGACCAAACCTTGTACTGGAAAGACCCTTTAGGGGTATTCTTAAGGTGCCTCGACCCACAGGAAGCTCAGCGAGTTACATTTGATTTCCACAGTGGCCTGTGTGGGGGTCATCATTTCTGGAAGACCACGACTCATAAGATCCTCCTGGCTAGATATTACTGGCCCACTTTATTCCCTGATGTCTGCAGAGAATTCAGAGCTTGCATCAAATGCCATAAGTTCTCAGGAAAGCAGCAACTCAAATATCTGCCATTAAAGCCTGTACTAGTTGCAACACCCTTTCAGCAGTGGGGGTTGGACTTCATTGGGGAGATTCATCCTCCCTCAAGTGGCCAACACAAATGGATCTTCACTGCGACAGATTATTTCACCAAGTGGATAGAAGTTGTCCCCACCAGGAGCACTTCTCACAAAGTAATTATCAGCTTCCTGGAGGACCTCATAGCCAGATTTGGCTGCCCTACCAGAATTGTCACTGATAATGCCTCCCCCTTTCGGTCTGAGCCTCTAGTCAATTTCTGTGAATAGTATGAAATTTCACTAATTCACTCCACTCCCTATTATCCTCAGGGAAATGGACTGGCAGAGTCTTCCAATAAAATCCTGATCAAGCTCATTAAGAAATTACTGGAAGACAATAAAAGGGCCTGGGATTCAAAGCTTAAATTTTCTCTATGGACTGATTGGGTGACAACCAAGAAGTCCCTGGGTGTCTCACCTTTCCAACTTGTTTACGGAACCGAGGTTGTTTTCCCTACTCAACTCGCCTTATCTGTGGCAAAATTCCTCCAAGACCTTAAAGGAGAGCCTGACCATATGGTCAGAAGGATTCATCAGGCGGTGGAAGTGCAGCAGATCAGAGAACAGGTCATGTATAGGGCCTATAATCACCAGCAGAAGATCAAGCAGGTTTTTGACAGGAAAGGCAGAAAAAGGGATTTCGAGCAGGGTGATCTGGTGCTCAAATGGGATGCACCCAGGCAGGACAAGGGCAAGCACAGTAAGTTTGATGCCCTCTGGTTTGGGCCTTTCAAGATCCTTGAAGTATTTTCAAACAACACTTATAGGTTGCAGGATATGGAAGGCAAAGAAGTTTTTAATGGCCCAGTAAATGGGCATTTCTTGAAAAAATGTTTTTTGTGAGCCGCAGTCGGCTCTTTTGTTCTTGTAAATATTGTTTTTTGTGTTCGGCTTATTAAATGACCCCATAGCCCAACAACAAGGCACTGAATCTGCAAAAGTGTTCTTAGAGCATCACATGGACGACTCTATCCCCCATGGAGCCAAATGTTAGCGATATTTCTTGTAAGGGGGTGAGAATGCAAAGGAATGGGTTAAAAACCCACTTGTCCTAAGTTTGGAATGTTAATGCGCCTGTGGTAAGCGACAAGCAAGTCTGGGCAGCAGAGATTCGTGCGCCCGGATCAACGATGCATATAGGATTCCGGACCTCCCCCGCCTTTCTACCTTTAAACGGAGGGGGGGGGTCCAGAATCAAGGGCACATCTCTTCAACGGTCCTGATCAGAGCGCCCGGATCAACGACGCTCAAGGCAATTCCGGACCCCCCTTGCCTTTCTACCTTTAAGCTGAGGGGGGGGTCCGGAATCGGGCACGCAACTTCCCAATGGCCGAGATCTAAGCGCCCGGATCAACGGCACTCGCGCGATCTCATCCTTCTCAGCTGCTCTATGTTTAACCAAGGTGGGCCCTTTTCCCGTTGTGTCATCCTCCTGAGCCGCCTCTCCCCTGTTTCCATGCATCATCTGTCTATCTCCACTTTAGTCTAGGTGGTCCCTTCTCCATCTCATCATTCATTTACCACCTACCATGTGTCCCGCTCCTTTCCACGACAACCTCCATTAGAATGTGCCCATTGTATCTCATCACCTGCCTCCTCCGCTTTTTGCCTTCCGCCATGTATCTTTCCCTCACGCCTCATCACTTCATACCTCACAGTTATAGTGTTGGTGCCACCACTCCCGTTACGCGCCCCATCTTTCGTGCTGGCCTCCACGCTCATTCATCAGGCCATTCAACTAATCCAAGTTGCAGCACGAAGGGTTTTCCACGTCGCAGAAGCGCCGAGTTGGCCGGGCCATCCTCAATCCCAATGAAGCAGTTATTGAAGCAGTTGGTGGTGGTTGGACATCGCCTCTGCTATAATGAGAAAGTCCGGCAACGAATTAAAGGCACGTAGATTCGCCCACGGAGCTGTGAGGAGTTCGATTGCGTCTGCCATAGGTGCACGATCATTCAGAGACTGCAGATGCAGATTATCAGAAGCCATGCAGACACAATGTGTTTAATGCAACGTCTCGATTTTGTTGTTGTTGTTACTTTGAGTATATGTAGGCGTTTTCGCCATTTTTGTATCTATCGATGGTAGGGCAAAGCTCCCGACTGTAAAGTTTTAACAACCATTCTGGTTTCCTGGTTATGCATCTGTATCTGAGACTTCTTGTTTTATGACAAACAACCTTATTTTCCGTCTATGTTTTCGTCTCATACCAGAGAGTTCATGATCGAATGATTCGCATGAATTGTTGCAGTTGTGTTATGATAAAGGATTTGTTGTTACATTATTGTATTCTCTGGTCTTCTGTGTTTGAACGTAAGAGGGTCTTGTGTTCGGACGCTTTCTTCTCCAAGTCTGTTAGAAACCTGATGTTTACGACATACCCTTGCACTCTTCTTATATAAATCTTCCCCCCCTGCTCACCTTTTATTACAACTCATTGTTTGAAGTTTATCTAAGACCTCATTTGCCCATGCATGCCTAGCCTAGTTTTAGAGTTGAGACGATATTGTTCTGAGTTTCCTTCCATTTGATCATCCCTTTATAAAAAATCATGACATTAAACTGATGGGTGTCGGGCTCTTCTCCTACTGCAATCCAGGAGTGACTTCTGACGCTAACAGCACCGCAATTCCTTAGACAATATCCATCCCCTTTAGGGCACCAACACATACCGTCCATGAATCTCACTATTGGGGGCTTTAGGAAATCCAGCTACAACAAGAGTGTTTACACATCATTTACAAATGCTCTTCATGTAATTCCTCACTAGAAATCACTTACATGCATGGAAACCCCATTCTCAACATAACCAACTTCAAAAAGTTGTCTTCAATACCCATTATGGTTGCCCACTCTTTTCCAACACTCTGCTTTGGTTTTCCTCCCCTCTTGCTAACTGTAAAACTAGTCTTCTTCTTACTCAAATTTTCGCTTT
The DNA here is from genome assembly GCA_009831015.1 of Picea engelmannii. Taxonomy (NCBI): domain Eukaryota; kingdom Viridiplantae; phylum Streptophyta; class Pinopsida; order Pinales; family Pinaceae; genus Picea; species Picea engelmannii. The sequence continues at coordinate 31,783 of ML846563.1, forward strand.
TCCCATGTTTTCTTGACTCTTACTCTTCCTCCAAGGATGATTGCACTTAACCCATGTCATAATTGGGTGGGTTGACTTCCTCACCCAACCTCTTACATGAATCCAGTGATTGAGTGCTTAATAAGTCAAAGAATAAATAGTTAAATGACAAATTGATTTATGAAGGTGGCTTAAGACTCAAGGCATATGAAAACCCCTCAAAACACCCCATTAAGCTCCCTCTCTTATGGAATCATAGCGCCTCATTAATCTGGTCCTTACCCATCTACAGTTGGTGGTGTATTTCATTTTATTATTTTCAATGTACAATGTTTATGTATTACATCACTTGGCCCCCGACCATTCATAATATTTACAAATATAAAATGCTACATTGAGGATTAAAACTGGAGTGTTACAATGCCTCCCCCCTACAATTTGTACTATTCTCAATGCACATCACCATATTGGTGTACATGCATACATATACATATTATTATGTCACAATGCTCATTAATTTCATGGTTTAATGATTCCTGTAGAAATTCCAACCAACAATCTCTTGTTCTCCTTCGGCCTGCACAACCTAAGGAAGTGTACCCCCTTCTCTGCAACACAGTCCCTCAGGATGTTCCACTTCCCTTCCAGGGCTCTAAAACATGTCAGACATGAAGTCTTAGAGTTATGGCTCTAGGACCTCCAACTATACCAAAATGGAAGAGTACCCACATATATTTGAGACCACTATGGTTTGTCTTCAACTCAATTTTTCTGCCCATGAGATAATGCCTCCACAATTTTAACACATGAACAATTTCTACCAGTTCCAAGTCATGTGTGGCATAGTTTCTCTCATGCTCCTTTAAATTTCTTGATTCAACAAATTAAATGCCCATTTTGAATAAGAATTCCACCAAGCCCTTCTTTACATGTAACTGTGCATACAAAAAAATCCTCATTTTGGTATGCAATCTTTAAGATATGTGCACTTATTAATAAATATTTCAAGTGTTGGAAACTTTATTCACACTTGGTAATCCATTCAAATTTTATTCTTTTCTTTTATAAGGAAATGATTGTGTGTGAAATCTTGGAGAAACATGCAATGAATCTCCTATAATAACCAACTAGACCTATAGATGATCCAACTTCTGAAATATTCTTTAGTGTTGACCATCCTTTAATTGCTTCAATCTCTTCTGGGTCCACTTCTATGCCATTCTCAGAGACAATGTGGCCTAAACAGTGGATATGATTTTGATAAAAAGTGCACTTACTCAACTTGGCATACAATTGGTACTCCCTCGCCACCTATAACACCATTCTCAGATGATGCTCATGCTTCTCCCATGTCTTAGAGTAGATAAAAATACCATCTAAGAATATAATGACAAATTTGTCCAGGTAATCTTTGAACACTCCATTCATCAGACACACAATAATATTTGATGCATTTGTCAACCCAAATGGCACCACCACAAACTAATAATGACCATACTTTGTTCGAAACGTTGTCTTTCTAGTATCTTCTCCTTGGATTCTTACCTGATGATACTTGATCTCAAGTCAATTTTGGAAAATATCTTTGCTCCATTCAATTGATAAAAAATATCATCAATCCTTGGAAAATGATACTTATTCTTTAAAGTAACCTTGTTGAACTATCTAAAGTCAATACACAACCTCAGAGTTCCATCGTTTTTCTTCACAAAAAGAACTCGGGCACCCCAAGGTGAAACACTTGGGTGTATGTAACCCTTATTCAACAACTCTTCTAGCTGCATCTACAACTCTTTCAATTTTGGTGTGATTATTTTGTGGGGATTCTTGGACACTGGGGAAGCTCCCGACATTAAGTCAATAGAGAACTCAATTTATCTCTTCTGTGGCAATCTTAGAATTTTCCCAAACATGTCTTCATACTCTTTTAGAATTGATTAGTCTTACATATTTGGCTTCTTATCCTTTGTTAGCTCCTCCATATGGATTGCATATATATGACATTCCTGTTTAAAACTCCTTTTTAGCTACACTGTTGAAATATCCCTGACAAATATAGGCCTTGGAATACCTTGAACTTCCCTTGAATTTATTTCTCATCAAGACATGTGAAATCCTTGTTGTAGTAATTTAGAAAAACATGATGTTTGCCCAACCAATCCATACCAATCAAGAAATCATATGACCCAAGCGATATGATGTTCAAATATGCCTTAGTATTGACCCCATTCATGTTCACTGGCAAATCTTTGACAAACTCAGTGATCCTTCTCTTGGTTTCAGTGGCTAGTTGAACCAATTAATACTTGACTATGAAGGTTTCCACAGTTAGTCATAATGATAGAGAAACTTTTGGATCAAAATTGTGTGTGGAGTTTTGAAACGTCCAAACTCCACACATAGTTCTGATCCAGAAGTTTCTCTAGCACAATTAATACTTTTCATGCTTACATCTCTTCAATTTAAATATGTCAATCATACTAAGATCTATATAGTTACGACTAGCTCCAAAATCAATCAAAATAGCTATGGGATGATTATCAATCTTACCTACCACCTAAATCATGTGGGATTGATAGTTTGCTTGTCTATTGTCAAAGGCTCCATAAATCCTTCGCACGATCTTGCTCATGTATTCCACTATATCAACTTTAATTTTATGCACAGTCCTTGTCCTATCTCCCTTATGACAACAATATTTATACATGTGGTCTTCCTCAAATCCCCAACACTTTATGGGTGGCTATCTTGGCATTTTCCCCAAGGAATGTCATATTGGGCTCATTTTTTGTGTGATGCCCTTGCTTATGACTGTGAACTATTCTTGAAGAAATGTGGCTTGTGTTAGGAAATAAACTTCCACGCTAAACCTAATAGAAGAGAGGAAGACATATTTAATCAATAAAGTAAATGGCAAAGGAATCACAGAGTACACATATATTTTACCCTCGAAACCCAAATGGGAAAACCAACATTCTTTGAGCATCTTTCTCTCTTGTTGTTTTATTCATTCATAATAAAAGGTTACATGACTAACCTTGGTCTACATCTAAGACAAAATCGACACCGTACCCTTGTTAATATTATGGTAGCTGCGGGAGGTATTTACCTCTACATGTGAACCTGACGAGAATAGAAGACTCCAGGAAGCAAGAGAAACCCTAATGAATTGGCTAATAACCCTAGAAGCCTTGTCGGATCAAGAATAAAATTTATATTAGGCTATTATCCTCCAAGAGAAGAAGTCGGCCATAATTAATAATAATATACTGAACAGACACATACCCAGAAAGAGAAGTCGGCCCCAGTAAACTGGCAGGATTACTATAAATACAGGGCGCCAGTTCTCATTTGATATATCTCAACAGTTGCAGACAGAGCCAGTTCTACGCAGCAGTTTCCCAGTTGGTGCGCACTGCAGTTGCAGTTGGTGCGCAGGTTTGGAGGAGGGTTGCAGGTGCAGCTGCAACAACAACTAGTTTCAGTATTGTCTTGGATATCTCTTGGCTAGGGTTTGGGACTATCTGATCATCTTTTGTGATGCGCTATCCTTGGGGATTGATGCGCTGCTCCTTGTTTGGCTATCTAGCCTAGGGCTTTCTTCCGGAGGAATTCTCAGTCAAGGTTAAGCTGCTCGGAGGGAGGCTTCGGCCTGTGGTTGGGTGACGAGGGTATCGTCAATGGTAAAACGAGCACACCATCTTCTATATTCTAACAGGTTATGGGCCCACACCCCTTCAGTCAGCCTAAAACGCTGGAAGGAAACATAGCCGC
>ML846563.1:35635-51830 GCA_009831015.1 Picea engelmannii
ATGAGGACTACTGTGGTGAATGTGTTTCACTGCTCGCAACTATACATTGCTGATCAAGTACTTGTGTGTTACTTGATGTGGTAGTTAACCACTGAATTGTAGTTGTGTACTACTATGAATAGACATAGGTGTGTTCTATCCTTGTTCTAATTGCCTTGAAGACTATCATCAGATTATTGGAGATGATCATTCAGATGAATGATGAACAGAGATTTTCCATACGGAAAACAGTTCAGAGCTTTTACTCCTCTTGTATCACTCCATGGTGAGAGTGACTTATCCAGCATCATATCTAACTACTTAGATGAAGTATGTTTTCAAGAGATGATGCAGCTGATGGTGATGGTGATGCTCATGATCTAGTCATGAAATAGTCTATATGACTATATTGATGCTACCGGGTAAATGGTGTGTTTTTTGCTCAAGTCCATTACCTGTAAATACCTCTTTAGCTAGGAGGGAGTGTTAATATTATGGTAGCTACGGGAGGTATTTACCTCTACATGTGAACCTAACGAGAATAGAAGACTCTGGGAAATAAGAGAAACCCTAATGAATTGGCTAATAACCCTAGAAACCTTGTCGTCTCAAGAAGAAAATTTATATTAGTCTATTAGCCTCCAAGAGAAGAAGTCGGCCAGAATTAATAATAATATACTGAACAGACACATACCCAGAAAGAGAAGTCGGCCCCAGTAAACTGACGGGATTACTATAAATACAGGGCGCCAGTTCTCATTTGATATATCTCAGCAGTTGCAGACAGAGCCAGTTCTACGCAGCAGTTTCCCAGTTGGTGCGCACTGCAGTTGCAGTTGGTGCACAGGTTTGGAGGAGGGTTGCAGGTGCAACTGCAGCAACAGCTAGTTTCAGTATTGGCTTGGATATCTCTTAGCTAGGGTTTGGGACTATCTGATTAGCTTTTGTGATGCGCTATCCTTGGTGATTGATGCGCTGCTCCTTGTTTGGCTATCTAGCCTAGGGTTTGCTTTCGGAGGAATTCTCAGTCAAGGTTAAGGTGCTCGGAGGGAGGCTTCGGCCTGTGGTTGGGTGACGAGGGTATCGTCAATGGTAAAACGAGCACACCATCTTCTATATTCTAACAACCCTCTTGCTTGCATGAGAACAACCCTGCAACTAATTCGACTTACATCTACATGACCAGAAACCTCTAATAGATTGATCTAAAAATTGATTCATGGATTAACATAATACGATTACAACACACCTTATTTATAAAATTTACACTAGGAAAAATCTAAAGAAAGGCACCCAAAAACAGTTATAGATCCATGAAGCTCATTGGCTACAAATCACGTGAATCTCAGTATTTTGTTACAGTCAACTACTATTTGGGTTACCAGTTTACCTCCATTCGAACTTTAGTCGATTTCCACATGACCTCCCGACGACCTCTTGTCTATTGACCTATTTGACTTGTTGTCAATGACTTTGACTTTGACTTTTCCTGGTCTATCACTTCGACCTTCAACTTTCATTGCAAAGAATATAACAACCCAACATTCTCCCACTTGTTTTATTTTATGAAAAAGGAGAACCTGAACTTTTGTTCACAGACCCAAGACAACAATTCCCATTTCCTCTTTGCACCAAGAAAATTTCACAGCACTCACAAACTTGGTCAAATATTCTGCTATGTTTTCCAACGTGTCTACTTTCTCTAGCAACACCTTGTTGCTTTCCACCATGTCTCTTACGAAATGGTATTGTACATCAAGTTGGGTTTTGTACTAGAATTATTGCGCTTTGACTTTCGTAATTTATCTTCATAGTTCTCTGCTCAAACCCAATCCATGTGTTAGAATATTAAGGATTCTGCTCGTTTTACCATTGACAATACCCTTGTCACCCAACCATAGGTCAAAACCACCCTCCAAGCAGCTTGACCTTGACAAATAAAAGAATCCTGGTAGAAAAACAATAGCCAAGCAAGGCTAATGCACCAAGCAAGGCTAATGCACCAAGCAAGAAGTAACCAAGCTGATCAGATAGTCTCACCCAAAACTGGCGCAACTCCTTCCCCAGGACTTGCACACAAGATTGATAGACTGCAGTGCACAAAAACTGGCTTTCTGTGTTTTTGAGAAGTGTGTCAAATGAGAGACTGGCACCTTGTATTTATAGTATTTTGGCAGGCTTGCCTAGGCCGACTTCTCTCTCTGGGTACTAAGTAATTCACATTAATTATATTTCTTCAACCAACATCTTGTCTAGGGTTTCCTTCATTTATTTGCTTCCTTCCAGAACATTCTAATCTTGTCAAAGGTCACAATAGAGGTTCATACCTCTCGAAGCTACCATAATATCAACACTCCCTCCTAGCTAGGGAGGTATGGTTTTGAGCACAAATAGACCATTCAACTGGTAGCATCACGAGAACCCTCATTATTATCCAACTGGATAATCTCCATGACAACTGGTACAATATCAATTGATAGAACACAACTGTGTTTATCCATGGTAGTACCCAACTACTCAAACCGTGACACATAGTCACAAATAGTGGAACATATCCACCACAGTAGCATATCTCTACTGTCTGGAGACATGCAATCTCCATAACAATCATCTGATATCAATCTACACTGAATCATTTGGGCCAATCTTTCACTCACATCTGTGATATCTTGAAAGAATATCCGCCCTCAGAGTAGAACATCAACGATGAACTATATGGCTTATTCTTCTCAAACAAGGAAGAATGATTGTTCTGATTTCTGAGCCTGGACCATTCCTCACCCTGGGCCATTCCTCCGACACTAAACAAAGTGTAACCTGGAGAGAATGAATCTTCCCTAAGGAATGTCTATCCCTGATTGTTGAGCTTGGACCATTCCCCACCCTGGGCCATTCCTTCGGCACTAAACAAAGTGCAACCTGGAGAGAATGAATAAACCCTAAGGAATGACTGTCCGGACCTTTTACTCTATTAACCACAAGAGGAAAAGACTGTCATGTATCAACCTCCAAAATAGACCATTCCTCATGTTAATCACAATGAGAAATCATTGTTCGGTGAGGCAGGCCAGTCTTCTTGAGTAACCCTAAAAAAAAGAGACTTCCCTAGACCAGTGCCCATGTTAACCACAATGGGAAGTCGCTGTCTATGATACATCAACAATCTGGACCATTTCCCATGTTAACCATAATGGGAAATCCCTATCCGTCAGAAATCTCAATCCACTTTCCGAACATGAAAGAATCTGTCCAAGTTGGACTATTTTTCAATTTCGAAAATAAATGTCTTCAATAATTTTTTCAGTGCTCCCTCCCAACCTGGAGAGTCATTTCTTCCCTTTCAGGTAAGGGAGTTATTTCCGTGATCCCCATCTTCTCTCGAAAATATGCAAACTTTATTTTGGATAGAGGTTTTTCCAGGATATCTGTTGTTTGATCATCTGTGAGGATATACTCGAGCTTTACCTCTCCTTCCTAGACTTTATCTCGAATAAAGTAGTATTTGATCTCAATGTGTTTCGACCTTTAATGAAACACAAGATGTTCTGATAATCTTATACAACTCTGATTATCACAATGTATTATGGTTGATTCTGGAATTTGATCAAATAAATTAGAGATTAACTTCCTTAGCCATATTGCTTCTGTGCATGCTTCACATGCTGCAATATACTCTGCTTTTGTTGTGATGAGTGCGACAGACTTATGTTTCCTACTGCCCCAAGATATCATAGCGGAGCCTAAGCTGAAACACATACTTGAAGTGCTCTTTCTATCTTCTGCACTTCCAGCCAATCTGAGTCTGTGAATCCATGAAGTTGTATATCACTAGATGTTGTATATCTCAAGCCATAGTTTATTGTCCCATGAATATATCTTAATACATGCTTTGCAACTATCCAATGCTCATGTTTTGGTTCCACCTGGAGCTAGCTTAGTTTATTTACAACAAAGAAAATGTCTGGTAGAGTATTTACCAAATACATCAATGACCCAATTAGTTGTCGATATAGAGATGGATCTACTGGATCTGAATCTGAATATTTCACTTTTCTTATATCCGTATTCATGGAAGTGTCCATGGACTTACAATCCATCATTCCAAACTTCTGAAGGATCTTTATTGTGTACTTTCCTTGTCCAAGGAATACTTCACCACGCTTCTTCCATACTTCTCGTTCCAAGTAATAATGCATGAGACCTAGATCTTTCATATCAAATTCAGAAGCTAATTCCTTCTTGCATTGGATGATGAGAGACTCTTCACCTGTTATGAATAGATCGTCAACATATAGTAGTAGAATTACAGGTGCATTGTCCACGACTTTGTAGTAAAGGTTTGGATCTGCATGACTCTTAGAGAAACCAAGTCTCATTAGATAATTGTCCATTTTGGCATACCAAGCCCTTGGATCTTGCTTGAGTCCATATAGAGATTTATTTAATCTGCAAACGTGAGTGTCTCTGGAATGTACCTCAAACCCTTGAGGTTGTTCAATGTATACTTCTTCTTCAATAGCTCCATTGAGGAAAGTCGTCTTTACATCCATATGATGTAGGTTCCATCCCATGGAAGAGACAAGAGATATGATAGCTCTGATGGAAGTATATCTAGCCACCAGAGCAAAAGTTTCGTCATAATATTCTCCCTCCTTCTGGGAGAACCTTCTAGCTACGAATCTTGCCTTGTATTTATCCACACTTCCGTCTGTTGCATGTTTGATCTTTTGTACCCATTTTGAAGTTACCACTGATTTTTCTTTAGGTCTAGGTATGATTTCCCATACCTCATTTTTCATAATGGATTGATGTTCTTCCGCCATAGCTTCTTTCCATTGTCCCTTTTGCATGGCTTCTTCAAATGTGGTAGGTTCTTCATCTAGAATCTTCATCATGCATGCGGCATAGCTTGAGAATCTTTTAGGTCTTTTACTCTTTCTGAATCTTCCTTCTGGAACCTTGAGTCTTTCTGCATCTTGTAATGTGGCTTCAATCCAAGCTAGTCGTTTCTTGGTTTTAGGTACGATATCTGAATCAATGTTTTCACATGGTTCCATAGGATGATTAAGTTGTTCCTTTTCATCATTTTCGTTTTCTGTGCTTTCTTCATTAGGTTCTTCAATCTCTTCTTCTTCAATAGTTTCTTCTATGGATTTCTTGAAGGCCATCCTTTCATTGAATGTTACATCTCTGTTGACTTCGATATTGTGTTTTTATGGAATATATATTCTATAGGCCTTGGATGAATCACTGTACCCTACGAATATCCCCTTCTTTCCTGAGGGTTCTAGTTTATTCCCTTTGTCCTTGGCAATGTGAGAGTAAACAGGACATCCAAATATTCTTAGGTTTTCCACATTAGGTTTCTTACCTGAGAAGGCTTCTTCTTGTGTCATGTCCTTCAATATACGATGAGGACTTCTATTCTGCACATATATTGTTGTCATTGCTGCTTCTCCCCATAAGAACATGGATAGACCTTGATCATTTAGTAAGGATTTTACGGTTTCTTCAATAGATTTGTTCTTTCTTTATGCTACACCATTTTGTTGAGGATTATGAGGAACAATCAGCGCCCTCCTAATCCCTGCCGATTTGCAAAATGCAACGAATTCCTTCGAGGTGTATTCTCCTCCATTATTTGTTCTTAATGTCTTGATCTTCTTGTTCGTGAGGTTTTTTGTCTCTGCTTTGAATTCTTGGATCTAGCTGAATACTTCGTCTTTTGTCTTCAGTAGATATAGCCAAAAGGTGCATTGAACTAGGGTACATCTGAATATCTTCTCCTTGAGTGAGATGCTCCATCACAAGGTGCTGGATCTGAGATTAGGGTTTCTGCAACTACTTTTTCTAGTAGCCCTAGCGACAGTGTCTTGGAAGCTGCTCCTGCTAGTAACCCTAGCGGCAGTTCCTCAGTGAGCTCAATATCCTAGCAGTTATGCTTCCTTCCAGCATTTAGACTGAATGAAGGAGGTGTGGGCCCATAACCTATTAGAATATTAAGGATTGTGCTTGTTTTACCATTGACAATACCCTTGTCACCCAACCATAGGCCGAAGCCACCCTCTGAGCACCTTGACGTTAACAGAGAAAAGAATCATGGTAGCAAAACAATAGCCAAGCAAGGCTAATGCACCAAGCAAGAAGTAACCAAGATGATCATATATTCTCACCCAAAACTGGCGCAAATCCTTCCCCAGGACTTGGGCACAAGACTGCTAGACTGCAGTGAGCAGAAATTGGCATTTTGTGTTTCTGAGAAGTGTGTCAAATGAGAGACTGGTGCCCTGTATTTATAGTATTATGGCAGCTTGCTTGGGCCGACTTCTCTCTCTGGGTACTAATTAATTCACATTAATTATATTTCTTCGGCTGACATCTTGTCTAGGGTTTCTTTCATTTCTTTGCTTCCTTCCAGAACATTCTAATCTTGTCAAAAGTCACAATAGAGGTTCATACCTCCCGAAGCTACCATAATATCAACACCATGAACATAGTTGTTGCAACCATATTACTTCCTTGCTTCCATAAGTGTCTGCCATGTACTCAACTTTTGTTTTTGACAAGTCTACAACCACATGTCGCTTACTCATTCAGTTGATTGCTCCATCGAACATCTTGAACACATATCCATTGGTCGACCTTCATTGATCCAGATCTCCAACTCAGTCGACGTTGAAAAAGACATGTAATTCTACTTCACTATCCACTCTAGGTTTCCCTTGGTAGAAAATACCATAATATTTTGTGCCACACAAATAATTGAATACTCTCTTGATTGTTTCCTAATGCTCTTTTCCAGAAGTTGACATGTATCTTCTCAACACTCCCATTGCATGGGCAATGTCTGGTTGAGTGCACACCATCACATGCATCAGAATACCAATAACACTTGCATAGGGAATGCATGTAATGTCCTCTATTTCTTCCTTTGTCTTTGGACACTGTTCAACAGTTAACCTTGCTCCCACAGGAATTGGTACCTTTACAAGCTTGCAATCCTACATGTTGAAACGGTTCAAAATTGTTTCAATATAATTTTTTTTATTCAACCATAGATTTCTAACTGCCTGATCTCTCTTAATCTCCATTCCCATAATGAATTTCATTGCAATGGGATCCTTCATGTTGAACTTGGAGGATAGTTTCTTCTTAACCTCCTTTATTGTGTCCATGTTGTTGTCGATCAACAATATGTCGTCGACATATAATGCTATATATATGAAGCACCCACCTTCTTACTTGGAATATATGAAGTGATCAACCTTGCTTCTCCCAAATCCCAAACTAAGGATGTATGTGTCAAAATTTTGATTCCACATCCTTGGTGATTGATTTAAACTGTAAAGGGATATTTTCAATTTGCACACTAGTACTTTCTTTCCCTTACTACAAATCCTTCAAGTTGTTTATGTTGGGTAGGTGTTATATTCTTTGCATGTGTGTGAGGGTTCATGTCAGATTTGACGATCCCTCCTTAGTAGTTGTATACGTGTGCGTCAGGCGCTTCCCAAGAGGGAGGCAAGATTCCCCCCCTTGGCTAACACCCAGAGCCGACAGGGTTCAGGAAAGCACCCCAAAATTTGTTTTTAGGTGGTTTTTGCTATTTTAGCGTTTTCACTTTTGTTAGTGATTTTTAAATTAATCACGGGTTAAGGAATTAGGGTTTTGGTAGTTGCGGAATACCTAAAATTTTGTATATATTGTATTGGGAAATGTGAAATCAATACAATGAAGAGTTGAGAGGTGTTGCACCAAGGAAGGCTGGTTTTCTCTCGATTAAGGGTTTCCACTGTAAATCTTTGTGTATTGTGTATGAGCCATTGATTAATTTATGTTTTTCTTAAGAATCGATATGCATTGCTCTACTTCATAGGTTTAAAACTTACAGTTTCATGCAGATTTCTTCTTCCAGGTCCCCCATGTAGGAACACTATCTTCACATCCATTTTCTCTATTTCAAGATCAAATGTTGCAGCCAGAGACATTAGTACTCCAATGGAAGTTAATTTTGCAACAGGGGAAAAATATCACTGAAGTCGATTCCTTTGACTTGGAAATATCCTTTCGCTACCAATTTAGCTTTGAATTTCTCAACTTGACCTGTTTCCTTCATATTTTCTTGAATACCCACTTGCTATCGACATGCTTTCTTCCACTAGGTAATTCGACCAAATCCCACATCTCATTTGTAACACACCCATGGTGGGGCATAAAAATTTCATTCTCCTTACACGAACAAATCCTCTCTCCACGATCTCTAATTCGGAAAGTCAGAGGACTAGCTCCCTTTTTTAATTTTCTTTGAAGACCATCATATATGACCGCGAGTTACGTTCGAACGCCAGTCACGTGATTGCGGGCGTGACCAAGGGTGTTTTGAGTCCAACCAATTTTCTCCCCACAATTCACCACGTGTCCCGTTCTCAATACCGTGGTTCCGATTGTGGCCCTCCCTATAACTTTTAAATTCTGAGCACTTTATATCCACACAATTCAACGTGACCTTTGATCTCATGATCTCGATGGTACTTCTGAACTGACGGCTCAGATCTACCCCTTTTTAAATAAATGGGCATGATTTTCTTCAGGACTTCGACGTTCGTAGTTTTCAACTCTCAAACCTTGTTTTCTCTACGGTGGCTATCTCCCAGAGTGGAAGATCTGCTGACACCTGTCCCTCGCAAACATGCGGTGAAGATGAACTCCTTCTCTCCGGCCTTCGAGAGTTCTTGTTCAATACCCTCTCTTTCTTTCGCAATAATTTCTTCCGGAGTGGCAGATCGTTTTCCACGCATCCTCTCTAAATCAACGACTCTGGTCTTCTTCGGGACTTTGATACTTTTCAACCAAGACCAGATCAATGGTCTTCAACTCCCTTCTCGATCAACAATTGAGATTCTACTTCAAGATTTTGGCGCTTCCACCCTCTACTTTCCTCCGAAGTATTTTGTACCCAGAGTTCTAGATCTGGCACCACACGTCCACCTCAGATTGACGACTCTCGTCCGCTTCGAGACTTCGACCTTCGAAAATCTCAAACCTCAAATTCTCCTCACTCCATTCATTTTGGAACGTTCTATCCGGAGTTCACGATCTAATGAAATGTGTCCTCTTTCAGATTGACGACTCCTAGTTGCTTCGTCTGTTCGGGCTTCAGCGATTTCAAACTCTTCTCCTTTGTGTTCTCCCGAAGTGTTTTCACCTGGAGTTCACGATATGTTGCCACGTACCCTCTGGATCTGATGATCCAGATTATCTTCAGGTCTCCAGCTCTCCGGGCTTCAGTAGTTTCAACTCTCAACTGAAACTCTCGAAGTGACTTTCCCTGAAATATTCGATCTATTGAGACATGTCTCTTGTCAGTCAATAGACAAGATCTACTTCGGCTCTTCGGCTCTTCGGGCTTCTGAAGTTTCAAGCTTCTACGCACTCATTTTTTCTGAAGTGAATTCACCCAAAGACTCCGATCTACTGACATGTAACCCTATTGGTGATCAACGACCAAGACCTACATCGGGTCTTCGACGATTCCGCTCTCTCCTTGACCACAAAATCTCGCTCAAAAGTTTTGGATCTTGCGCCACCTGTCCCTCTTGGTAATGAACGGTCCCAATTCACTTCGGGACTTTGTCCAATCAACCCTCCTGTGCACACAAAGGTTAAAACTCGTGCACTTTACCTTAGAGCGGACGACTATCGTCCCTTTGCGCTCAGATCCGATGGTTAGGATCTGTTCCTTCTCAGTGCTTCTCCTCTGCTTCTCTGGACGATGATCTAATGGTCCAGGCTTCTTCCCACAACCGATCTGACGGCTGTTGTCGCTCCTCCTCCTGAGCTTCTGACTTCTTCCGACTTGGAAGAGTTTTGTGGATTTTCAAAGGCCTCAGCCCTCGTTCCTCCTACGAGCCTGGCTATATTGGGTGTCGCCTTTGCTCTTGAAAATGTTATCTCTTCTGATCTTTTCGATTCTCTCAAACTGACGATACTGAAGTACTCCGTTACTCTGCATATTTCCTAAGGGCTCACGACCATCCCTCTCGCAACTATTCAAGTTTTGGCAGTCGTGATCCATCCAATACCGAGGTGTTTGTTGATCGACGGTTCACAGTAATTGCAGGGCCCTAACGTGCATGCTCTTTATCAGAGAGCTCAACCTCCGCAATATGGAAAGTACTCACCCAACTTGGTCGAACCAGAGTCGTTGATCTTCCAGCGTAACGAGATCAATGACGTTGGTGAATTGCAGGTCGCGAACTAGCGGGTCTTCTACTTTCACCTTCACTCTCCACAATGATTCCCCTCCCTTGATCTTTGTTCATAGATCGACGGTTCACAGTGATTACGGGATTCAACCTCTGCAATCTGGGAAGTGCTCGCTCGATTGTAGACAAATCCTAGTCGTTGATATCCCATTCCTGACGAGATCAACGATGTGGGTCGATTGTGGGCTGTGAACTAGCATGTTCACTAATTTCACCTTCGCATTCCGTAATGATTCCCAACCATCGATTTAATCGAGCGGCTGGTGTTTGATTCATTAACCCCAGTGAGTGTTCGAGTTGATCTGACGACCTGGATGGCCTCTCCTCCTATTAAACGACTCGCTTCCATCTCTGTTGTTAGATTCTTAAGTCGTCGGTGGTTCAGGTAACTTGACTATCATACAATTTTGAGATCTGAGAGCTTCGAGCTCCAAGGTTCCAAAACCTTCATGAGCTAACTCCTTTTTGTGCAAGGTTCCTATACCCAGGTCACGTGGGTCTTCAGATATCTCTTGGGCTATATTCCCCACTCTTAGTCAGGCTTTTGGTTAAGGGCTTAGGCATGATTTCAAAGTCTCCTAGACTACTGGTCTAAAGGGAACTCCTTCCTAACTCACAAAGCTTTAAGATCTGAGTTAGGGTAAGGTAAACTCGTGACATTACCAAATGGTAGCTATGCCAAGAGGCATGCTCCGAATCTGGAATGGAGATGTAGCTCCATGGAGAAAGCGCCTCCAAGGATTGAACGAGAGAATATGGAAATTCAAACAGAAGTATATGTTCTCAATGGAACTAATGTATACTCATAACTTAATCATTTAATACATAAACCATTTATAGACATATAAATACATGCATGCAACCATTATTTCCAATTCAAAGCACAAGACATGAAAACACTTATTAGAACCATAAGGCATAATGCGATTGCTGAAAGGTGTGCTCGTTTCCACCCAACCATATGCTCAGTCACTCCCAATGGATTTATCACTGGACACCCCTGAGCTTAGACCACGATGCTTTGAGATTCAATCTCTTCCTTCCAGCTCAACGTAAGTTAGGGACGAAGAATACTCTCCTCCCAATTACAAAAATAGATAGGGATGAAGGCTACTCTCCTTCTCCAAATACAAAAATAGATAGGGACGAAGGTTACTCTCCTTCTCCTAGCTCACTCTCTATTTTCTGTGATCAGAACTCACTCCAATTCAGTCCTCTCTCAGACCCGAGAGCTTCGGCTCTTGTCTCTACACTCTTCACAGGTCTTCCTCTACACCCACCACGCTTCTTTTCTTGCCTTCCTCGGTAATATTGTGCGTGGTTCCAATTCCCTATCTGTGTTCATGTCTGGAAGCCTTACGGATGGGTGGTCTGCCTCATCCCCTCATTAACTCTTGAGGAGGTCTTCCCACCTACTATCCTGACTGTAATTCATTCCTTGGTCAGAGGATTGTTCTGATCTAAGCAATTAAATCCAACAAGGTATTGGTTCGGTGGAGGTTAACGCAAACATTCGAGTCCCCTCCACCACCTTTTCATAGCATTTGTGGTCTCTTCTTAGCATGTACCCTTTCCAATAGTCATGCAACATGTATCCATTTTATATTAAAATAACATAATTTACATTCATCGACCTTTTATACAAAGGTCCATCAAATCAAACATTCACACCTTTGAGTTTTCCATAGTTCCCTGGAAAATATAGTTATAATTACAAACTGGGAGAAAGAGGGTGTTACAATTCCCTCCCCTTAAAGGAACTTCGTCCTCGATGTTCTATCTGTCCACATGATATGTATTTACATGAGTAAACAAAATCAGATATGCTTGTCTCATGGCATCCTCCATTTCCCACGTAGCCTCATCTAGGCCAAAGTGTTTCCACTGCACCTTGAACTATGCAATTGTTCAGTTCCTGAGTGAGGTTTCCTTCCTGTCTAATATGCATTGGGGTTATGGTAGGAATTTTCCCTCCGGATCCACCTGGATCACAGACCAGTCAATTATATGATTAGCATCATGTACATATTTCTTCAATAATGAAACATGGAAAACATTATGTGCCTTTACTGTGGGAGGAAGTGCTAGCCTATAGGCTACATGTCCCACTCTATTTAATACTTCAAAGGGTCCAAAAATACCAAGGTTCCAATTTGGCACAGGCTCCCATTCTCAAGGAACTCTTCCTGGGTCTAACTTTGAGATAGACATGGTCTCATGCCTTGAACTCTCTGGGAGTTCTTTTTCTGTCGCCATAACTTTTCTGTCTATCCTGAGCAATCTTCAAACTTTGCTTTATCTGAATCACTTAATGTTCCATTTATTTCAGCATGTCGGGTTCGATTGTAATTCTTTCCATTGGATTACTCCAGCTGACTGAAATTTTGCACTGTCTACCATAGAGGGCTTCAAAAGGGCTCATCTTCGAGGATTCTTGATAACCGATGTTGTAGGCAAACTCTACCAATGGTAGGTAGTCTTCCCACTTCTCAGGTTGATGCATTATATGCATCCTTAGCATGTCTTCTACTATTTGGTTCACTCTTTATGTATATCCATTAGTTTGAGGGTGATAGGTTGTGCTAAACAACAATTTAGTCTCAAAACCATCCATTAGGGATTTCCAAAAACTTGAAGTAAATTTTGTGTCTCTGTCAGATACAATTTCCTTAGGCATGCCATGCAGTCTGAATATATCCTTCATGAATATGTTGGCAATATCTATTGCCTTGCAAGTTGACTTGACAGGGACAAAATGAGCATACTTACTCAGTTTGTCCACCACGACCATGATGGCATCATTTTTCTTGGTTGACTTTGGTAATCCAGTGATGAAATCCATGGAGATGGTTTCCCATTTCCATTCTGGGATTGGTAGGGGCCGCAACAATCCTGTTGGATGCTGGTGTTCTGTCTCAACTTGCTGGCATTCTAGGAACTTAGCTAGAGAGTCAGCTATATATTTCTTCAATCCAGGCCAATAGAATTGTTTCCTAGTGGTCGTGATCATTTTATGATATCCTAGGTGACCGGTATATGGTCTCTTATGTAGTTCATCCATTATGAACCTCTTCAAGTCGTCACAGTTTGGAATATACAATATGTTTATGTAAGTCAGCAGGCCTTCCTCGATCATCTGATAGCCTTCATACTTTAGCCTAGTAGGCTCTTTTCTTAGGTATGAGGTCATGGTCTTGAAGAATGCATCTGTCTCTTGTTCATTTCTGACCCTTTTCCTGACATTCATTCCACATGTGCTTATTGTTGCCAGATGAATCATTTTTATACTTCTTCTAAGGGCATTGGCCACCCTATTTTCCTTTCCTTTGATGTGCTTGATTTTGAAATCAAACTCACTAAGGAGAGCCATCCACCTAGCTTGCCTGGCATTGAGTTTTGGTTGATCAAACAAGTGCCTACACCCACAATGGTCTGTCATAAGCACAAATCTCCTACCTAGGAGGTAGTGCCTTCACATTTTTAAAGCATGTACTATGGCAGCCAGTTCTAGGTCATGGGTCACATAATTGATCTCATGCTCATTTAATTTCCTGGACGCGTAGCGAATTTCACCTCCATTTTTCATAAGGACTCCTCTGATTCCTTCCTTGAAGGAATCTGTACACACGAGGAAATCATTATCCAGGTATGCAATCTTCAGCACGGGTGCATGGGTCAATAGGTATTTCAGTTCATGAAATATTTCTTCACATTTTGATGTCCAAGTGAATTTAACCCCTTTTTTCTGAAGAGCAATGATTGGACAACCAATCTTAGAAAACCCTTTTATGAACCTTCTATATTATCCTGCTAAGCCCATGAAGGATTTGATATCTGATACATCCTTTGGGGTAGGCCATTCCTTAATAGATCTAATCTTATCGGGGTCCACTACCACCCCTTCCTTAGAAATGACATGGCCTAAGTAATGGACTTTCTTCTGAAAGAAGGTGCACTTGCTAAACTTAGCGTAGAGTTGTTGCTCTCTTAGTACTTGAAGTACAAGTCTAAGATGTTCTTCGTGCTCTTCTATGTTCTTGGAGTAGATTAGGATATCATCAATGAAGACCAATACAAATTTGTCTAGAAATTTGCTGAGTACATTATTCATTAGCACATAAAAGTGGCAGGGGCATTGGTTAACCCAAATGGCACCACCACAAACTTATAGTGACCATACATCGTCCTGAAGGTTGTTTTGTGGATGTCTTCATCCTTAATCCAGACTTGATGGTATCCATACTGTAAGTTGATCTTTGAGAAGATGGAAGCACCTCCTAATTGGTCGAACAAGTCATTGATTCTTGGTAAGGGGTACTTGTTCTTTATGGTTGTCTTATTGAGTTGTATGTAATCTATGCACAGTCGGAGTGTGCCATCTTTCTTTTTCAAAAACAAGATGGGTGCTCCCCACAGAGATACATTGGGTCGGATGTATCCTTTTTCCATAATCTCCTTTAGTTGTAGCTTGAGATCAACTAGCTTTGGCATACTCATACTATATGGCATTCTAGATGCCGACACTGCTCCTGGTGCAAGTTTTATCGAGAAGTCAATATCCCCTCTCTTAATATGGGGTGGTCCTCTAGGTTTGGTTTGTCATCCTCAATAGATTCCAACACCTGTATTGCATATAAGGGACACCCCTTTCTACAATATTTTTTTATTTGAAGGGTTGATATTTGTCTCACTGAGATGGGCCTCGGAATCCCTTGGAGGGTCGTCTTTCTCCCTTCTTCGTTTACACATTCTAAAGTTTTATGATAACAATCCAACTTAGTTTTATAAGAAACCAACCAATCCATACCAATCAACAAGTCATACGATCCCATGGGAAGTATGTTAAGGGTCGCTCGGGTGGGCAATCCACCCATGATGAGTTGATAGGCCGGTATGACCTCTGCCACTTTCCTTTTGGTCCCAGTGGCTACTCGTACCAACCACGACTTAACATGTCTAACTAGTTTCAATTTACACTTATCAACAGTCTAAGGGGCCACATAACTCAAATTAGAACTAGGGTCAATTAAAATAGAAACTAGATGGTTGGTGATCATACCTTCCAACTCCACTATTGAAGCTTGGTGGTCGGCTTGATTATTGTCCAAGGCTACATAGATTCGTGTCATGCTCCTAGCCACATCATTGATGGTGGTAGCTTCTTGGATATTGTAGACTCTCTTATTGTTCTGTTGTCTGTGTGGACAGTCCCTCAACCGATGATCTTCTCCACAAATCAAACATTTTAAGGTTTGTTTCTTTAGGTTGTCAGTATTTCCTGGGACTGTCTTAAAAGGTTTATTCCCACTTTGAGAGGGGAAATTTTGTTGATGCACACTTTTAGTAGGAAGGCTCATTCTAGAATCCTTTCCATAGTTCTTAAATCTTGAGGATTTAAACCCCTTCTTCTTGAATCCCGAACTACTCCTCTTATTCTAGTCCTCGTGAGGTCTTGTCTTATTCCCGAACTATTCATAACAATACCTCGCCTTCCAGATGGTTTCTTCGAAGGTCTTTGGTTCTTCAAACTCAATTCTATCCTGGTAGGTATGAGGTAACCCACTAATGAATCATTGCATTTTTACCTTTTCATCTTTTATGTAGGGTACATACCTCAGTAGCTCAAGGAATTTATTGACATATTCATCTATGGTGAGCTGCCCCATCCTGAGTTCATAGAATTCCTTAGTTTTCCCATCCATGTATTTCTCTGACAGATATTGCTTCTTGAAGTATTTCTTAAACTGTTTCCACGAAAAGTCCTTCTCATGGACTCCTTTCACATTCCTAAGGTCTTCCCACCAAATGGAAGCCTTTCCATTTAGGTTGAAGATGGCTATTCTATCCTTCAAGTTTTCAGAGTAGTCATGGACTCTGAACTACTTCTTTAAACCAAGAAGCCAAACTTGAACCTCTTCTCCATTCTTAATCTCTCCATCGAAAGAGGGTGG
>ML846564.1:17462-35535 GCA_009831015.1 Picea engelmannii
AGTGGTTACTTATTATTTATTTAGGCAGAGCCTGTAAAGGGCCAGGTAGCCTCTGGAACTCATCCTCTTAATTGAGGTGACATGTCCGGTAAATGCTCCTACAGTCTATCTCTGTATAAGAAATAGTAAGTTCTCACATTTTCTGAGGACACATTGGAGTGTATAACTCACATTTTAAATTATGGAAAATGGATACCTTGCACCATTAAACAAGTACATTCCATTTTCAGATCACTAATGACTGCAAGCCTTAAGGTACTCATAAGACTCTAGGTCTCATTTCCATAATAGATGAGTTGAATTCGATGGAAGGAGACCCATTGAAACAAGAGCATTAAGGCATCTCTCATCTGTCAGCATGAGGTACAAAGAAGGAGCTTCATGATTTGGTGGAAATTGGACAAAGAAAATGTTCACGAACCAACAACCATGTGTGTCTTTCATGTGCGCCAAGTGAAAGCGGTACATGAAAAATACCCTGTGAATAGCAGCCAATGATGAAAACTACTGACAAAGGTGAGGAAACTAATGATAAGGATAATGGCATCCAATACACTGCACAGATCCCAATATGTGAATAGATGTCTTTCTGTCGAACACAAGGGGAACCACCCAGTCAACGACCAATGATGAAGTGTCTACTGCTAGGTTCAAGGTTACCTACCAATGATGAAAGTAGGACCAGGGTGCATGATAGGACTACAATATCATGTGATTCTAAGACAAACTGAGGAAATGGACAACATGCAAAGTCAAGAGTTCAGAGAAGTGGCTAACACAGGTTGATAGACTTCCTTTGAACAAGAGCATCAGACATATGGAGGACTCTGGCAACATAGATCCGATGACGAAACTAAGAGATGCAGGAGGCATCAATAAAACTCTCTATAGGGACTGGAAGAGTAACAAGTTGGTAGAGAAGATTCTATAACGAGCTCAGCTTCCTAAGGACATGCTAATCCCAAAATTATGATGATAAATGGTGTTAGTCTCTAATTTTTTCTTGGTTTAAGTAAGAAACCCTTGTACTAAACCCTCCTTACCCATCCCTCATTTTCCGCTTTTAGCTGTTTTCATTTTTTAGATTTTGGATATTTCATGGTTTGCATTAAAAATCTTTGATGATTTATTTGAGCTTTGATTATGAAAAACATTGTTTAAACTAGAAGTGTCTCCTTTATGCCGTTGGAATTTTTAAATTTCAAGTTGTCAAACGTGCTACGGGAATAAGCCTATTCCCGTAGCGCCAAATAATCATGCCATAATGTGTGCCTGCTATCCTGATTTAGTTATGATAACAAGATCATGAGTTAAGAGTTCGTGTGTTCCCATGAGAATTTGGTAATCATTTCTAAATCCAACAAGTTCATAACATAATCGCTATGCACGCGCATAGGGTTCATTTCAAAATCACCTGTTGTTTAATGATTATTATGTGATCGGTTCGAGTTGTTTTAGTTCATCCTTGCAGGGAGAAATATAGGTATCCATTCAAAGCAACAAGCATAGATCAACAATTCCAGGAAGGGAATTTGAAACCCGAGGGCGTTAGTTGCAGATTTGATTTTAATGGTGCCAAAGTGGAGAAGACAAGTTGCCAGAATCGAACCAGAAGGTGCTAAACTCCTTGAAGCCTACCCTCAAATGGATCAAAGATTCAGAGACGTCGGGTGGTTTGAGTTCCTCACTACATTTCAAGGATATGATGAACAGGTTTCCATGGAATTTGCTTTGAACTTTGATGGTCATGAGGTCGAAAATTTGGAGATCTATAGAGACTTTTGTGGAGATTATTGTAAAGGCATGTATGTTCAATTGAAACTTAATAGCAAAGGCATATGGATGGTTAGACCTTCTCTTTTCTACTCTGTTATTTCATTTTTCATGCTTGAATTTATTATTCAAATTGCAATGCTTTTTGGTTCTTGGATGTTAATTTATACAGTGAAGATTTTGCTGTAGAGATAATTTTCAAGTAATGATTTCAAGCTGATACCCCTGTTTCTTTATAATATATTGAAACTAAACTTTGTGAAATTGACAAATTGAAGATTTCACTTTCTTTTTCTTGAATTCGTTTACTCCATCTATCTATCTACCTATTATTCAGCCAATGGGATATGCAATGTTTTAATCTTGATTTTCATGCCATGTTGTAAGCTTGACCCATTTTTCAACCATTATACCAAAACCAAATCATAAAAACCCTCAAAAATACTTTGCAATAAAATCAATGATGCCCTAGCTTGCCCTTACCAGTCGAGTGCAACTTTAGGGACTAACAAATGGACTCAATAACTTTGCGCTCTGTTCAAAGGTGACACGATTGCTGCCAACATAAGATGATACTCCCTTCCCGCCCATCTTTTTTTCTTTTCATAGACAATTGAATTCTATGATACAAAGGAGAAAACATGTCACAAGTAAGAAAAACTAGTTCCAACAGTGGAACATACCTATGCTCAATGAAAGGAGACGCATGCGGGAGATGGACACTTGGGGGAATGTTCCCTCCTAGGTATAGGGTGTGAAATTGCGAAGGATAAAAATAAGGCTTTGCTTGGTTGAGGATGCAAAAACAGAGAGGCAATCAGTTTATAACACAAAGCGAGAACCGGCTATAGGCTCAATACTGCAAGCAAGGGCATGAGATGCAATCACAACTTAACGCCAAAAAATGTCATTTTTCATGGAATTTAGTCTACTTGGTGTGAAAAAGGGATAAACTTGTGCCAAATAGACATCCTTTCAAATCTAATTTACGAGTGTGAAAGAGACAAGTTCACTCGAATATCTTTTTGCTTTTTCAAGATGAGTTGGAAAAGAGATTAAATTAAACTTGGTTGGGAGTCCTTGGGGTATAAGGAAGCATGTTTATGAGTGAGGAAATGAGGCTCAACATAAATTAATGTACTAGCTATGAGGGAATCCTGGTCCTATGGAAAAAACTCTGCATGGGAACCAAATGAAGTGGAGGATCTAACTAGGGAACCCATGTTCAGTAAGTTTTTACCACTTGATAACGACACTACTTATAGCAGATGGAAGGTTCTGTGTCACATCAAATGAGTTTGTACCTAAGGAAGAAAAGTGATAGTTGTAGGATAATGCAAGAATGCATGATGGAATGGATACCTATCCTATATGTTGGGTAGTGGAAATACCTTCTCGTGGTGACGAACGACCAACATAACGTTGAAATCTGCAAGAATCCTTGGTAAAAACTACAAAAAACAACTCAATCCACCTTTGTATTAGTCCATTAGGTGAAAAAATGACTCAAAACTATAGAAAGTGGGTAAAAAATGTTATAAATAGTTAAAAAAAAACAAAAATTACTATTTCATTTTAATTTTTTACCCAAATAGTGAAAATTGGACCAAAATACCTCTGAGATTCAACTGGTGATTACAGGAGCATCAGAAAACGAAATCAAAAACTGTATGGACCAGGTAAATCTTCTTCCCTTCCTCTTCATTTCCAGTGGATTAAATTTTTAAAGTGGGTTCCAAATTTTGAGTAATGTAGGGCATAAATTGTGAAATTCGGTGTGCGCAGGTTGTCTCTTATCGGGTCACGTATATGATGGTTTATACATGATTGTGCAAACTACATGGTGCATATACCCAACCCTATACGCGACTGTAAGTGAAGAAGTTCGTGTACAAGCACACAATCAATGATTTCTATGTTTGCTAACTCAAAATTTGACTTTCATCTGGAAGGATGGTTCTTGAATGGAGGGAAAGAGAGCACAAAGAGGTATATGTTGTTTTGGATTGAGATCTAGGGGCCCAAATGACCTTGAAAAGATGTGGCTTATATAAATTTTGGGAACTTAAAGGGATGAGAGCCCAGGTGAGGTTGCTTGAGATGCTTGTGAGTTACTGGGACCATGAGAGTGAAACCTTCAACCTCGATGGGAAACCATTGAAGATTGAAGTAGAGGATATCTAATTTTTGACTGGATTGTCACGTCGGGGAGAGGTTGTGAACCTCAAATCACGGGGAGAAGGAAGCAGAATGAAAATAGAGGAGTACATAAAAGCCCATTGTGTAGCAGGGACTTAGAAATTTAGGAGTCAACTCCCCATCCGAGAGATAAACAATCTCAGCCTGAAGATTGTTGTCCTCGTGTTGACCAAGATCATAGGTTCAACTTGAGACCCACAGTATATGATTGATGTACCTCACTACTGGAAAATATGAAGAGCCAGTTGACAGAGTGCAAATAAGAGAGTAAGAGGTGGGTTTTCCTCTATCTTATGCAGTTTCTTCTTCGAGCAAGTTCCAGGCTTGGGACCTAGAGTCGAGATTCTTCTGAGAGGACCTCGCAATCCAGCCATAGCACGGTGGACCGAGGTAGTGAGACGGCAGGGGGAAGGTAGGGTGCCCACACCCTACAATGAGGATTTCTTCTACCGGTGGCAACGACAAGTCATTTCTCTGGACGACTATCCCTATGTAGGGACTGACTTTAGAGGAAATCCGGACATGCCACTCCCGTCGGGGACTTCCTACGGCAACATAGGTATGTCAAATTTTTTTAAATATTTCATTTTTTTTGGTATTTTTGTATATTGAAAAAAATATATTTTTAGATGATGCTTAAGTACTAACTAGACACTTGTGTAATGAAAACGTGGGTTCGTGACAACCAAAAAGGCTTCCTCAACATTGATGGAGGAATCCAGGAGATGAGGCAATGGGAGCATACTCTTAGAGAGTCCTACAAAATGTGCAGGGCAACCTGTCTCGTTTGACTCATAAGATTCCCATGGTTCAGGTAGAGGATCTGTCGAAATCCATGCAACGACAAGTGGTTGGTGTACCCAGAGCTTGGGTAGGACTCTTTCAACGTCTCACAAATGCCATAGTTTGTTACCATGATACACATCCGGCGCCACAGGCATAGATGTCGTGGATATTGTAGTACCGACTGTATATGTGTATTGAGGGTATTAGCCCCAATTTTGTACTATAAACACCATATTTTTTGAAATTTATATAAAACTGGGGTCTTCAGATTTACTTATATTTTACAATGTGTACATTGATGAGATGGTTTTATTTGCTTTAGTTATGTGACAAATTCCAATCTAAAATGAAACTAGCATAAGCATTGGATACATGATTAGAACTCCTAGGAATGTAATAATAAGTAATAAAATCAAATTGTTGTTCTAAAAGATGTACCCATAGGAATCATCAGAGTAAAGTAGGATCACGCACACGGTAACTGTCGTTCAACTGACATACTACTAATTGGGAATCCAACTGAACCTCTAAAGAGTGAAATACCATGTGAGATAACATCGCACAAAAGTTATATAACGACGCTATATTCAGCCACATTATTCATGGATGGCCGTAGGAATACGCCACATGAAGACACAATTAGACCCTCGGGTGAGTAAACCACCCAAGCGGCTGAAGCCAAGTTCTGTGTATGACCACTGGCTCTGTCTTCAAATCCTAGGTAGACTGAAGACTCCATTGACATTTGCCAACCAAGGGAAAACTCGATAAGAAAGCTGAAGATGAAAATAAAGGGAAAAGATATATACACTAAATTACATTAGTATACAAATAGTTCTACCCAAGCCTGGGGTTCAAGCGTAATATATTTTCAAGTAGAGCCCATTCCTGGGCTCGGAATACGTATTTCCTTCATAGTCTTCTAAATCATAGGCTCCTTTTTCTAAGACACGTCTCACGATATAAGGACCGTCCCACATGGGTTTAAAATTGCCTGCCCCCAGTGGTTCTTTGGCTTGATCATCCAATAGGACCAAGTCACCCTCAACGTACAACCGAGGATAGACATACTTATCATAGTAGACCTTGACATGTATTTTGTTCGTGTCGATAACTGCAGAGGCATCTCAATGCTTCTCGTCAAGACTCTCTAGGTGTATAAGGCATCGCTTGAGATTGGAAGTTTTAGGTAGGAGCGCGACTGCCAACTTAAGAGAAGGGATTTCACATTCAATCGGTAAAATTGACTCCACACTATGTACCAACTGAAAAGGGGAAAATCCGACGGCAGTATTGACCGAGGTTCGATATGCCCAAACTGCAAGATATAGCATAATGTGCCAGTTGGACTTACTCTGGCTGACAATTTTTTGCAAAATGGTATTGAGAGACTTGTTGACAGCCTGTACTTGTCCATTTTCCTGGGGGTAATAAGTAGAATAATGACCATGTCTAAAACCTAGCTTAGATGCTATCTCTTCCATCATTTTGTTCTGAAAGTGACTGCCATGATTAGTGAAAATCTCACTCAGGATACTGAACTAGGTGATAATTTGATTGAATACGAAGAAGGTGATAGTCTTCCCATCGGATTTAGTTGTAGGCATGGCCACGACCCACTTAGTAACGTAGTTGATGGCCACAATAATGTGTTGATGCCCCCCAACTGAATTCGGGTTGCAATCCACGAAGTCCACCCCCCACTTTGTGAAGGGACCAATGATAATGAATAGGTGAAGAGGGGTTGGATGAGAGCGCATTTTTCGAGTGAACACCTAGCAGGGGTGACACTTCTTAACCGCTTCAATACAATCTTTAAATATAGTAGGCCAGAAATAACCAACTCACAAAATGTTTTGGGTTGTCACAAGCCTGGATAGATGACCACCACAAGCCCCACTGTGGCAATCGTTCAGGACAGACTCAGCTTCTCTATGAGTTAAACAACAATGCAAGATATTGTCTACTACTCGGCGATACAAAGTGTCACCGATGATAGTATAATTCTTAGCTTGGTACCTTACATGTTGTCTGTCATCTCATGATAGATGTTGAGAGAACTTCAAAGTTTGAAGGTAGAGAACAATGTATCCATACCATGGGTCGGACGACGAGATAAAAAAAATGTGTTTGTCCATAAACGATTCAACATGGATAACATCCTCATATAATCATGGAAATTCAGATATTAACTCCGAGAAGACCAATGATTTCTTGGATTTCGTAGAAGCAAAATCAAGATCAAGCTCTTTTAAAATAACAATCCATTTATTATATTTCCCCCTATGATACGCCTAGTTAGGATGTATTGAAATGGATTGATATCGGCAACCACCATAGTCTTGCAAAGTAATATATAATGATGCAAACGTTTCACTACGTGAACGACAACCAAATGTAGCTTTTCAACGTGAGAATAATTAAGTTCAGGACCGACTAAGTTTCAACTAATATAATATATGACGTGCTCACGGAGCTCATAATCCTCCTGAACCAAAACCATACCAATCGTCTCCTCAGACATGGCGATATAAAGCAAGTAATCCCTACTGTAGTCAGGATACTTAAGTAGAGGCACCGATACCAAGGCTTTATTCAAAGCATCGAACAACTCCTGGGATCGTTCATCCTAGATAAAAGGTGTGTCCTTCTTCAAAAGACGCATGAAACCCTTAGTGATATTGGCATAATTTACTATAAACTAACGTAGAAAGTTAATTTCCTATTTAAACCTTGAAGTTGTCTAATAGTGCACGGGGGAGGCAATCAAAGTATTTCCTCAACTTTTAACAGATCTACCATGATCCCTGTCTCAAAAATTAGAAATCCCAAAAGACGACCAAACCTAATGCAAAAGATGCACTTATGAGGGTTCAACCAAATTCTATAGTAATGACATCTTTCAAAAACAAGACGAATGTGCGTAGTGTGATCCGCTCTCTTACGAGAGTGAGAAAAAATATCATCAAGGTAAGTTGTGACTATATTCTTAAGATCATGAAAATCGAAGGTCATGGCACACTTGAAGGTTGCTCCAACGTTTTTAAGGCCGAAAGGAATTTTCCAATATGAGAAAGTACCCCAAGGACAAATAAATTTTGTCTTGTGTTGATCCTCAGGTTTAATTTGAATTTGGTTATGCCCTAAAAATTTTTCCATAAAAGAAAATACTTTTCTTCCCACACACTCGTCGAGAATCTGATCGATGAAAGGTGTCAAAAAGTTGTCTTTAGGACAATCCTTGTTCAGGTCACGAAAATCCATACATACATGAATATTTCCTTACTTCTTATTCATAGGAACAAGATTGGATACCCATTCAGTCAAGGGAACTGAGTAGATAAAGCCAACATTAAGTAGCTTCTCCACTTTTTTCCTTAATAGAAGGGGCCTTCCAGGGATTGATAGCTCTAAGACGTTGTTGAACAGGTTTAGCATCCGGATAAGTTCTAAGCTCATGCTCGACAATACAAGGGTTGATTCTTGGCATCTCTCCATATGACCAAGCAAATACATCTCAGAATTCCTTGAAGAGTTTGGTGTAGATCAAGATTTCCTCTGGCCAAGGGTACGAGAGATATCGATTGTGACGGTAGGATAAATACTCACCATATTTACTTCGGAATAAATGTTGTGTGTATCAAGTGGAACTATGGTGTGACCGACTATCTCACTCAAAGTAGATTGAAAGTCATCTTGTTCGATTCTTTCAAGATCTGGGAGAAAATAAGAGTGGTGATGCATATCATCCCAAGGCTTGTCAGAACCATTCATGGCTTCGATGATAGCTTTGTCCAAAGGCAAAGTCCCATCGAGGCAGTCATGTGAACAAGATAATGAAGTGGCCCACATGGGCCTAAGAACAAGATCCTCCTCATCTGTCGACGAGGTAAAAGGATCGGGATCGATGTAAGAGTCAAGAAAAACTTGATACGCAATATTCATTTTTGATAGTGGCAAGGCCATTCCAACATGCAACTGACCTTCACAAGATGAAGTTGGGGAAGGTAGGGTCCACGGATCACTAAAATAGGAAGTGAGGAAAGGAATGGACCTCCCTATCGAAATGAGCTACTAGACATGGCGTAAACGTGGTGACTCAGTGTCATGAAGTTGAAAGTACCCATAAGGGAAGAATACATTCTGACACCGATATTCTTAGTTGTCGGCTAAGAATTGTCGATCACAAGGATCAACAATCCAATAGATGCATTAGGACTAGAGTACGCAAAGGATAATTGGTCAATCATCATGATATTTTCTTCATGAGGAAAACAAAGAGTATGAAAGGTGAACGCTACGACGACGACCATATAATAGGTCCAATTGTGTCCTAGTAAAAATTTATAATCAAGAGGCACATCAACTCCCTAGACCTCCACCTCTATCATATTCCCACCTAAGTGGAATGGAAAATCAGGGAGAATATTGTGAGGACGGAAGGAATGACCGTCAAAAGCAGTCAACATGTTCGATGACTTAGAAAGAGTCGGAGAATAGAGAGATTTCCAATAGATCAGGGACATCACACATGTAGCAACTCCGTCATCAACAATTGCACGTTTGATGGTATACTTTGAGTACTCCACATGAATTTGGGATTTCACATGGTAAGGCAAGCGAGGCTTCACATCTGTGACATCAAACTTGATAAATTTTGAAACATTGGCTTCTAGAGCTACTAACGCAGATATTAATGAATTCCTCTGTGAAGGACACGTCTAGAGTACCTCCAAATCCAACATCGCACAAGGGGTTTGATCCAGGTCCTCAACAATAGAGTAGTTTTGGGTGTCTCTAGCATTTGTATTATGGGTAGAGCACTTGATTACTCCTTTCGAAATATGAGGTGGTGGCTCTAGTTTTTCAATCTGTAAATTCATCTTCGGAGGAGGAGGAAGAGATATAATCTCGAGATTGAGTGGCTACATTAACTTTCACAACAACCATATTGATACACAAATGGTTGTTGTCTTGTAATGGTGGGTTTTGACTCCCACTAGCCACATTTCCGACGTTTGAGGAACTCGAGGGCATGTGTTGGTTATGTGGAAAAGGATTCATCAGCACGATGGGCGGTAGAGATAATAGCCTCCCAATGTTCACAAGTTTGGGGCATAAATGAGTAAGGTGGTCATATGTACAAAGCTTACAGGGAAATTTCACCTTATGTCTTTCTCGTTTTCCCTCTCCAGCATTATTATTCTTCCTCTCATTATTACCATTGTCCTTGGGTTTATTACTATTTTTCCCACCCTTACGATTATTATGTCCTTTCTTCTTATTCCCGCCTGGTTGTTGGTTACCATTTGGGTTGGTCGACGATTGCACTAAATGTACATCCACTGATTGAGTGGGGTTGGAAGACACAGATGAAGTTGGTCCTCCTGCAGTCTGGTTTAGAGACAACTCTTTCAAATGGATTGTCACCGAGTCTACGGATTTTACATTGGTGGAGCCTACAATTCCATCGACATGAGGTCTGGGATTTTGTCTAGGGTTGTAAGTTGACTGCGGTGCATCTAGAAGAATGTGGTATAACATCCCATACTCATCATATATTATATCTATCTACTAGGATTTAAAGATCGCTTCTTCCTCAGTGGTAACCCTGACAATAGAAACATCCTTTGAGATAGGAGGGTGAAAATATTTGAGGAACCATTCTAAAATAAAGGTCGGGGGCATGGATGTCTTAATCAATCTCCTCTGTCTATGCCACTCCTGGATATGATCCAAGATATGAGTGGCAGTGTCTTGGCATAAAGTCAACAGAAGTTCTAGGCCATCATCATAACGAACCGACAATTGGAAGTGGTTAAGGAAAACCAAAACCAACTGATTAAAGGTCCCATATGACCCCCTAGGTAGCTCGATATACCATTTCGCACCAACCCCAATGAGGGTGCGTTGAAACAATCTTAACTGAATAGAATCATCATTAAGGGAATTTGAGGAGCACCATAGGTGAAAGGTAGTAACGTGATCACCAGGATCCTCACCATTCTTACCTTCGAACTTTGGGATGTCCGAAGGAAGCTTGGTGGGGATGGGGGGCCATATAGTCTCATGACTCATAGGGTTGTTCATCAACTTAGACAAGTCTGACAGATTAAGCGTGGCCAGAAAAGGGAGATGGGGTTGTGACATATGGCCCCAAGCTCCCGGGAAAGATTGTGTTTGAGGAACTGCAACCCATCCAGGGTTTTGATAAGCACCATGGCCCTGTTTGGGATTGTAAGGCCCTCCTCTGGGATAATTCGTAAAAGGTTGGTTGGGCATCATTCCAGTAGGAATGTTTTGTTGGGGGTTATAAAAATTTATCCCAACTGGATTGGATTTGGGTTGGGGGTTTCCCAAAGTGTGAAACTGACCTCCCCCGGGTGTGAATCCAGAGGATAGAGGTGGATTCGTCATGCCAAATGTATTGGTCAGAATCGACACTGAGGAGGTAGGGGTGTAGGACGAAACTTGAGAAAAATCTTGTCCACCAGGTTGATTGTTCCACCCAGAAGCAAGAGGATTAGACTTGGGGTTAAAAGCAGGAATACCTCCCATATTAGGAGTCATTTGAGGGATTTGAGAACCACCAAATGAAAAATGGAGTATAAGGAGGTTTAGTGCCCCCAAGACCAATGATAGAATTAGGGCCAAAAGTTGCGATGGAGTTCGAAAACTATGAAGTAAAGTTTGGCATACCATAAGAAAAAGGACTAGAGGCCATAGGGATGGACTGAACATTATAGCCCAATGAGTGATGTTGGCCCTTGACCAAGTTTTGAGGATCCTTGGTCATGTTTGACCTATTTTTGGGACTTTGACAGGTTGTCGAAGGCAGAGTGCAAGATGAAGCGGAGATCGCAAAATCTCAGGTCCCTTTTAGGGATTTTTGGGATTTGGGATTATGTAACGGGTATGGGGATATCGGCCCATGGGTTTACCCATGTTTAGGACTGATTTTGTAATGTATAAATAGATGCTAGGTGATGTAGTGAGTATTGATGGCTAAGTGAAAATGACAATTCAGTTGTAAGTGGTGTTGAGTGAAAGTAACAATTATAAGTGCTTTGTGTATGTTTGCAAGGCTGAGAGCAAGTGGCTGTAAGGGACTGTATGTAGGCTTTCGTAACTCCAGGAAAAAACGTCACAAAATTCTTGGAAAAGGGATTTATACATGTGGCCCTCATTAGTAGAACATGAGGCCCTGATATGAACATTCTCCATGACTCTGGGTTTAATCGATATGTCAAGATGGACGGTAGTTGAAATTTTACTCAAGTTCCCTTCGTACAAGACATTGTGTGTTAACTCAGGAACTGAATAAATAACAACAACAGTCAACGAAGTGGAAATATGTTGGTAACTTTCTATGGTATTGTGCTCTAGGAAGAGGATAGAACAATGATACTCATCATCCCATGGATTACCTTCCATAAGCATGACTAACATGATCATCTCATCAATAGTAAAGATCACGTGAAAAAGAGGAGAGGGGGTTGTCGATTGAATAGCTTGATAAGCAGATTCGAACGAACTTAAAGGAATTTGGTCACCGTAACATAGATAATCATTAGAGCTAGGTACTACCCATGGGTCATATGACTTAGGGGTTTCACGAACAATGGTTGAGATCATGTTAATTGAAGAAACAAAAGGAGGGGGAATATTGGGTGCTGGGATTGGAAATGTACCTATCAAGGTTTAACATTTTAAAATACCCACACCGACATTCTCGTAACTAGGGGGTGTCTTCGAGATAAAAGGCACGTTTCTAGTTGGTCAACATTAACGACCTTTCCTTGGTGCGGGAATCATCACACATGGAAAAGGGTAGACACAACTGCACGCATGGAATCAATCTAGCTACGACCAAGTAGAAGGTTATAATCAAGAGGTGCATAGAAGACCTCAACCTTGACATTGACCAATTTACCTTCCAACATAATAGACAACGAAGGAAGAACACCATAAGGTTTAAAACCTCTACCATTTAAGGCCTTAAGTGTATTGTGTGATTTGGTGAGGGTAGGAGAGCCAATATATTTCCAACAAGTAACGAACATAACGCAAGTCGAGGCTCCTTCATCAATAACGGTTCTATATATATTCTTGTTTTCAAAAACAACTTGGATCTAAAACGCTAACTGAGGAGGAAGCCTTGGAATGTGATCCTCCAAGTCAAATATTATCAAATTGGTATCGGTTGGATCAATTCCACCAATGGCCTTTAATAGCGCCTTCCATTGAGTAGGACAACTTTTAAGGACTTCGAGAGTTGACATCGTAGAGGGTGCTTGTGCAAGGTCTTCTACAATACTGTAGTTTTGGGTAGCACGTGCATTAAGATTGAATGCAGAATTTAAAACAATGCCCTTGGGAGGAGGACAAAGAATTGTATCAAGATCCGGCCGTTCGAGATGAAGAGGACCATTTGGAGGTGAAGTTGGGGGATAAGGTTGCACCAACGAAGGTGGTATATCATCAACTTTATCTTTTGATGGGGAATAATCTCTGGCTCAAGTTGCGACTGCAACTTCGTTCTTTTTGGAGTCACTGGTACACATAAGGATGTAAGATGAGGTAGAAGGAAAATCTTGGTCATGAATGACCAATTGAGCTTGTCACTGAGAAGGGAAAGGTTGTGACAAAACGACAGGTGTAGGAGGCTTCCCGATCCCTTGGAGGAACTTAGTAACCTCAGTGCGTCTTGGAATATCTTTCATGTAATGATCATCACCACAAATAAGACAATGGTAACGAGGTTTATGTTTATCTTTCTCATCAGCAGTTTGTGTTTTGGATTTATCATATGGTTGATTGTTAGTTTTGTCTTCCTTATTCTTAACCTTCCATTTTTTTTTTTTATTCTTCCCCGTAGGTGTGGATCGAACCGAATTAACTTCAGAAGTCTTACTGGTGGAAGGAGTACGAGTAGGGGTATTTTGTATATTAGAAGAAACAGATTTGGGATTGGTGTGACTGGCATGTGTTGACTGAGTCTCAGCATGAAAGGTGCCAATCACACCCTCAACAGCATGAGAAATTGCAGGAGGTGTCAGGGTAGGATTTGTGGAAGCATGAGGAGCGTCAGGGATCAAATCATAAAGTGTTCTCGTTTGTGAATAAACAAGATCTAGATATGGAGCACGAGTAATCGCCTGCTCTTCAATGACAACACCACCCATGGCAACATCACGATCAATAGATCCAATGAGTGATTTGGTAAAACACTCAACAAATAGTTGATCAGGAAGAGAAACTTTGATCAAACGTCTTCTCCTCCTCCACTCATGAATGTGATCAAAAATATGAGTGGACGTGGATTGTTTAAAATAACTCAAAATTTTGGTTCATGTCTCATATCGAATTGGAAAATGGTAATGCGTTAAGAAGGCCATGTCTAGGGTGTTAAAATCATTAAAGAATCCTTGTGGTAACTCAATGTACCATTTTGTTGCCGAACCCCTGAGAGTTCGTTGGAAAAGTCATAATATTATGGAATCGTCCATCAATGAGTTGGATGAACACCAAAGATGCAAAGTCATAACATGATTATTCGGGTCTTCACCGGCTCGACCATCAAACTTAGGAATTTCAGACGATAACTTGGTCAGTATGACGGGCCAATAGGGAGAATGTAAAATAAGATCATTCAAAATACTAGGCAAATCATGCAAATCCAAAGTGGCCAGAAAAGGCAACTGTTTGTTCACTTGAGGAAACTAGTATTTCTAAGGGGGAAGCCCCATAGGTATACCAATAGGACCATAAGCAGTTTGCAGATAATTAGACAGTCCTAAAAAATTTGGTTGTGGATGATTTTGAGGCAGATATCCCATGGGGTTGGGTTGATTAGGTATGTTCCCTTGGAAAGGAACATTATATTGAAAATTTTGACCCCAAGTGGGAGTCAAAGAACCTAGATACGATTGACCGAGGTTAGGGGGTACAAAAGAATTAACTTGAGGATGTTGTCCCCCAAACAGTTTCAAATTTCCTTGGAAAGGAACATTCCAAGGTTGAGATTGTAACATAGGTACATGTTGTCCATAAATTGGGTTATGGACTCCAACTTGAGGTTGCCCCCCAAGTTGATGTTGTCCCCCAATTTGAGGTTGTCCCCCAAATTGAGGTTTCCCCCCATCTTGAGGTTGACCTCCAATCATAATTTGAAAACCAGAAGTGACATAATGACTGGTGCCCCCAACTAGAATGGGGCCACTAGGGCCAGAACGATTAGATCCTCCTAACAAAGGTGGAGGAGGAACGTAAGGCCCTCCAGAGAGAAACTGGGCAGGCGTAGGAAAATAACTCATGGTTGCACGAAATTGCAAGTAGTCAACGCTTCCCGGTGTATCATGATAAGGGACTAATTACCTCTCATGGATCCTTGAAATCTGGCAGTGGTGAATTTACCAATCACCTGTTGGTTTTGGTGTAACGACAGTCATACTACCAACAATTGGTATCAGTATTAGAGGTCACAAGTTTGATAAACACTCGACTTTCACTGAGGGGGAGATTGTTGCACGAAATTGTAAGTAGTCAGCGCTCCCCAGTGTATTATGGCAAGGGACTAATCGCCTCTCGTGGATCCTTGAAATCTGGTGGTGGTGAGTTTACCAATCACCCATGGGTTTTGGTGTAATGATAACCGTACTACCAACACTCAAAACATTATACCTAGGAGGAACAAAGAGGCCAGACCCTCCAAAGTGATTCTTTGTCAAGGTTAAGGTGCTTGGAGGGTGGCTTTGGCCTATGGTTGGGTGACAAGGGTATTGTCAATGGTAAAACGAGCACATCCACTTATATTATAATAGGTTATGAGCCCACACCTCCTTCATTCAGTCTAACCATTGGAAGGAAACATAGCCAGAAGGATATTAATCTCGTTGAAGAACTACCGCTAGGGTTTCCTAGTAGGAGCAGTCACCAAAGCACTGCCGATAGGGTTACTAGCAGGTTCAGTTGTAGAAACCCTAATCCTCTCGTTGAGGAACCTTAAGTGAAGGGATTGACCTAATATTTGAACATATCAGTGCGCCCTAGAATAGCGCATCTCTTGGTACTCTCAGCAAGCCAAGATGTTAAGTTTGAGTTAGTGGTCAAATCTAGGGTTTGACCAAGTCAAAGAAACCATGACTTATTCTATGAAGTCAGAGAACAAGTTAGATGGAGCCTCTAACTTCAGAGTGTGGAATACAAGGATTGACCTCATCCTTGCCAAGAATAAAATGTTGGATATTGTAAAAGGAAAGATCGTGGAACCAGAGCTTGAAGAAAGAAAAGACAAGGAACCGCAGAACATTGCAGTTATGGAGAAGTTCAAAGATGGTGACATCAATGTCATGAGTATCATAGTGGAATACATAAAATACCACTTGATACCCTACATCTCCCATCTTGACTCATCAAAGAATATGTATGATTCCCTAACAAATCTCTTCTCGATCAGAAACATTGGACAAGTTATGAGTTTGAAGAATGAGCTCCGTGAAATGAAGATGAATGATGATAACAACATAAAATCATACTTTGTGAGGATCTCCCAGTTAAGAGATCAACTACAAGCTATTGAAGAGATCACTTCAGAGAAGGAATTGGTAAACATGGTACTCAATGGTCTTCCCAAGATGTGGGATGCATTTGCCTCAAGCATAAACATAAGGAATGAGTATCCGACATTTGAAGAACTTTGGACTTGTTGTGCTCAAGAAGAATCAAGGATCAACGCAAAATAGAAACCCCAAAAGAAGTACGATGATCAAGCCTTCACAACAAGATTCAAGAATTTCAGGAACAAAAAGAAGTTTGGTTCAAGGAGGAAGTCAAATCAAGAGAAATACATTTCAGAAGTATAATGCTTCAATTTTCGAAAGTATGTCCACTGCAAGAATCATTGTCCTGAGCTAAAGAAAAGGAAGGAGAAACATGAAGCATCAGTTGTTGAAGAAAAGGAACCTACAAAGAAGACTAAGCAAGACAAAGGAGACTTCTTCTGAAGGTAACAATACTCTTCTTAGTTCTTGTACATATCTTGTTTGCATCGTCTCTGTACATATCTTGTACATCTATCTCCTAGAAGATAATGTGTTCCAAGAAAAACTATACCGATGGAAGAACAAAAATATAAGGATTGATATCATTAGATAATACATGAAAGAATGAAATACATCAAACAAATCATGTTGAAGCTATTGCAAGATAAGTCGAATCAATCATGAAGAGACCTAGAAGAAGCAAAGACAGAAAGAAGTCAGCAATCGAGAGGAAATTGGAGAAAGACTTATGATGTTTTGTAGAAGACAACAAGATGGAAGCATGGACTCATCTAGACAGAGAAAGCCAATTATATATTGTAGAAGACAATGAATATGCATACAGAAGCGTGGAATCTGTTAGATGGAGGGAGTCGATTATATGCACTCTTACATGAAGCAAGTATTAGGAGGGAGCTAATCCTATGATCCATTGAAGATGATGAAGTATATACCCATGGTAGTAACCATGAAAGACAGTACGTGTTCAGTTCAATCTCAGAAGAAGTCTTCTTCAAAGAGAAGCCTTAAAGTATCTCTGGTTGTCCATCTAGATCTGTAATTCTATGATAAAAGAAAGAAGTGGAATATTTAGGGCATGGAATCTATAAGAAACTCCATGGACCCAAAATCTAACAAAAAGCATGAGAAAGAACATGAAGATTCCAAGAAAGAAGAAAAGCTTGAACAACCAGTCATTGTATTGATAATCACAACAACACCAGCCTAATATGAAAACATTCAAGCAGAACTGAAGGATGTAATGAAGAAGAGTATATGGAAGACTTATGAATGAAAGCATAGAAAGATATAGAACTAGAGGTTCTCCTAGATGAAGGGATAAGATTATGATGATTTCTTGTTTCGGTAAACTAGACATACCTCTACATGAGTCATTATATCATCCATAGGTTGGAGTGCTACATCAAGATGAATGCAAAGACTATTCTCTAGAGAAATTGAACAAAGAGCACATGAAGAGAAACCTTAAGACCTTGAGGCATACTAGAAAGAGAATCTATGTTATAGGAAAAACTATTGGATTTACTTCACACACACCTAGGATTTATTTTTCCTAAGGTTATTCCTTGTTTATTAGTCATAATTAGTCATTATCCAGTGTCTTATATGTTAGGGGAGAATATTCCACTTGGAGAATATTCTCTTTCAGTTGACACTTTAGTTTGAATAGTTGAGTTGAGTTTAGATGTTGCATTGGTTTTGTCACCATGCAACATTGGGATCATCACCAACTCACTACTCTTTGTTCAGTC
>ML846569.1:0-10455 GCA_009831015.1 Picea engelmannii
AAATGAGAAAAACAAATATTTTTATTATATCAAAAAATATATATTTGTTTTATTAAGTTAAACATTACACTACACACATAAATTTAAAATTCAAGGCAAATTAATGTCAAATCAATAGCAAACTCATTGCTATAGTTTGGCAGGGACTAATAAAGATAAGTTAAGAGGAAAAAAAAAGGCACCAAGATTTTATATTTGTAAAATTGTACAATGTATAGAGGAAATATCCACTATCAAAGATGAATATCTTTATTAATTTTAAAAAAATTGTTATAAAAAATTTCAAGACTTCTCAAGCAAAGATCTCTATGATGATCCAACTTGATCATTCTATAATACATAATGATACATTGAGTCACCTCGATGGATGATACATTGAGTCTTTTTATGTATTTAACCTATAGTTATTAAGTTAGACTTGACCACACTTGTTATAGATAGAAACCCCTTATAAGGATATGGATTTAGTAGAGAGCAATGAAGGTGATAGATAAAAAGATGCTCTAATACCATGTTAGAAAATAAAGATAAATTAAGAGAAAAAAAAAAGAGCACCAAGATTTATATTTTTAAAATTGTACAATGTATAGAGGAAATATCCACTATCAAAGATGAATATCTTTATTAATTTAGAAAATTTTGTTACAAAAAACCTCAAGAGTTCTCAAGCAAAGAGATTTATAATGATCCAAATTGATCATTTTACAACACATAAGGATACATTGAGTCACCTCGATGGATGATACACACCAATGGATAATTAATGACCTCAAGGCCTCCTCAATTTTATCCTTGAATAGTGATAATATCACTTATGAATATGAGATGAATAAAAAATAACCTACAAGTCTTGGAAGCCTATATTATGGAACAAGGAGACACTTAAATATCTATTTTAAGTAACAAGAGCCATATAGTATTATCCACAAAGCTCGCATGTTATAAATTGATGGACCCCGATAATTCTAATGATTCCCCATTACATGTCTACAATAATGACCCACAAATGATGACTTTAAATTTTTCAATGCCATCATAATAAAACCAAGTACATAAACAAAAGTAGACAATAAACAACATTACAACATATCTAACATTCCCCCTTAATGTTGATTATGGGAATAAATACTATTAGTACATATGAATATGCCTATACATTAGCATTCCTCCTTAATGATAGCTTTCTTTCATCCCCAATAAGTTGCAATTGTGGATCAACTTTGATTTCATCAAAGAACAATACAAGTATGACCAATAATGACAACATTAGTTTGACCATGTTGAAATGCATAAGCTCTGAATAGATAGTCAATTTGTGGAACTATTTATCTACAAAACCTTAACATCAACCTCCTCAGAATTGACAAAGTAGAGTGAGATTCCAACTCATGCAAAACCATAACACCCAAAGAACAAATTCACATAAACCTTTTCAAAACCAATGAAGCAAATACAAGGAAGCTCAAATACAAGTGCAAAATAGTATATGCATAAATAGTTAAAGAAAGAACACAAATTCCATAATGTTGTCAAAGAACAAACTCCCCAAAAATACATAAAAGGAAAATAACATGTTGAAGTTGAAAGTGATTTGACAATGTTGTAAGTGTGAAAGATGAACAATAATTCTCCAATCATGCAGACTAAGAACCTAAACCTACTCTCATGATTATTGACAAGATCAATAAGTGATTGATTCATATTCGAGTGTGCAAGTGTGAATCAACCAATGTAACTGCACTATGGATTTGTGTTAACCAATAATCTAACTCTTATTTTTATGCTTTGTGTGTTTTATTCATTTGTCTTAGTTAATAAAATATCAAAACACATAGACACCAAAATATAAATAAACACACACATATGACTTTACATAGTAAAACTAAGATTTTCAACTTAAGAATATTTTCGAGAATAATCTCCAGATTCACTGAATCCTACATGCTAATGAAACATGCTTACAATTGCAACTACTCATATTGTATGTCCTAGATTCATAGGGTAATATATGCAATGCTTTACACTCTTGGTGACTAATATAGTAGCCTTTTGGATTAAGTGTTCTCTTGATCTCTCCCTCTCTATAATCTCTAATTGTGTCCCTCAATTGAGCAACCCCTTCTTCAACTACAACTTTTCCTTTTGTTGGACCTATTACAATAATTAATTATGGGAGGCCAAACAATTTTGGTTTGTAATGATCAACCCTCCTAATCATTTTCTAAACTATGGATGAAATCACTCACATACTAGCTAGTGAAAGGATACATTATCTTGTGTGGTGTCTATATGTCCCTAAGCAATGGCATTTTTTTCACCTAGGTTTTTTGGGTTGATATTTCTAAGAAAAATCCTGACCACATTTCCCTAGTGTCTACTCACTTTCCCATCCTACATTTTGGCTACCGATGTTTCTTCATGTTCT
The DNA here is from genome assembly GCA_009831015.1 of Picea engelmannii. Classification (NCBI taxonomy): domain Eukaryota; kingdom Viridiplantae; phylum Streptophyta; class Pinopsida; order Pinales; family Pinaceae; genus Picea; species Picea engelmannii. The sequence goes on from ML846569.1 coordinate 2,426, forward strand.
TGGATTTTCTCAAATAATCATGGTTTCACTCGTTATTGGGTTTTCTCCCCTAGGTTTTCTAAGTCTTTCTTTGGGTTGAAGAAACTCGGTGATATTTCAGTTGTTTGATTAAAAATCGTGTCATTTTTTTCTTGGACACAAAGCCTCTCTCTTACACTACGAGTCCTTTATCTATTTACTTGGCACCATAATCTCAAGGTGGATTTCCTCTCCATTAAGTAATAAATTATAAGTAAGGTGGTAACCTCCATTTGATAAAATTTGTAACAGTTAACTGGATTTTTTCACCTAAACTAGCTTTGTCCAACTCCCATTTTCTTGGTGAATGTCAAGCCTACCTTGATTTCTTTATGACCACACATCTGTTAGGATCGATGACCATGTATCAAGTAATCACACCTTAACTCAGAGCATAGCGATACTTGGCCATGCCTAGTACAATCCTCCCATGCTCAACTATTTAACACCATCATTTTTCCATGCCCTAGGTTTCCCTTCGCTCAAACCACTACTCCTTTGATTGGAAAAAATATATAATGCCCAAACTTAGACTTTAGACAATTTCAACTTCCCTTGTCTTTGATTTTATTTTCCATGGGACTTAACCACTTTGGGGATTCAATTTAGGATTAGACCTCCCCAAATTAGGAAATCTTCGATCCATAAAAACCTAATTTTTTTGTAGAATAAGGTAAGGAAATCTATCATTCACATCTTCCCATCTAAAACAATTTTCTTTCGTTGGAATTTGTCCTTTCAATATAGCTTGAGATAACTCATGCTTGCCTCCACATGGCTCATGATATTTTCTCTATAAAATGATATCTTCACCCAATTATGTCTACACATTAAGAATTTAATTTCAATGGATGTTATAATGAGAATTGTAGCATGAAGAACCCTTGAATTATTCCTCTTCCATCATAAACAGCCTGAACAAATTCAAGTTCTCTACATTTATAATAGATCAAATCCTCATATATAGAGAAAACTCCAGTTTGAAAGAATTATCCCCCATCTACTGCATGATCTTGAACATACCATACCTAATGCACTTGATCTTCTTCATGGTCCCCTATAGCCTCCTATTCTCAATATGTAACTATACCAAGTCCCCCACTTTGAACTAATGCCAAACTCAATGTTTATTATATTGTTCCTTGTAATTCTACTCTACTTACTATAACCACTCTTCAACCTACTTGTGATTTTGTTGTTTTCTTTCTATGAACTTAGCGACCTTGATTTTTTCATCTCCCTAAATAGTAGAAACATATTTATCATCCTTATTGTGTGTTAAGTAAGAAGGCATTTGATGCAATAATCCCATACATGCCTTGAACTTGAGATTTGTTGCTAGAACTATGGAAATCCTAGTTGTAGCGGTGTTGAATATATGGAATGATCTCATCTCATCTTGGGATGGTTTTTGTCATAACCTTTCTGTTGTAACTTAAGATGGTTCCTGGCTATCTAGAAACCATGCCAAGAGATATTTAAACCAACTTTAGGCTATAAGATGGCTCTTGGACCAGAGGGGGCTCCCTCGGGGATAAAGAAAACTGATTTCTCATTATCGCTAAGCTATAAATCTCACATTAATCGCAGGTGCTAGATTTAAATGCTTAAAAAAAGCACAAACTAGGTAAACACGGTTTAGAGAATGGATGGTAACTGACTGGAATAAAGAATAGTATCTCTCTTAAATTAGAGCCTAGTCCACTGGGCATGAAGTCTTAAGGAACAAAGCATACGGCTGATAAATGGAAGATAGAAGAAAAGATAAAGACATAATATCACAGACTCAAACAATGAGTAAGGAAGTCCTTGTTGATCTATGATAGAGGAAAAGTGGATTGTTGAGCATTACTTAATGAATCTAGCACAAAACATTCAACATAATCTTAAAAATAGTGTATTGAATCTATGTTATTGAGACACATGTCATGATAATCATCAATGAAGTTTATACATGAAATCTTGTTATTCAAATAGAAAACATATGACAGTGGAAGTTGTACCAAATTGTCTAACTTTAAGATAAGATTACACGGAAAGAAATAGAGATGATTTTTTAAGAAGATTAACACAGAAAATGAGGATGAACAAGGCTTTGTTTCCATAATAAATGAATCCAACAAACTCTCTCTCTTATTTCAGAAAATTACAAAAAAATAGCCCCTCAAACTCATTCTCCAAAAGAAACACAGTCTCGTTGTTGTCGTCCACTAATTCCTAATCTATCATCCCCTTCCTTTCATCGAAGCTCTTCTCATCCTATTATAACCTTTTCAGTTTGTTTCTTTTCCATGATCTTGTGCCTTAAAAATATCTGCAATCCAAACCATAAAATCAAATATAATATTAAAAAAATCTAAATCTAAAATATGAACTAGATAATCAAATTAGATTCTAGTAACTGAATCTAAGCTAAAACAACACAAAATTAAACTAAGATTAAACTAAACAAAACTAGAATACTTAAACTAAATTAAAACTAAAACCCGTGCTATAAGCAACAAAAGATGAGATCTCCAACAAACTGATAATTATGAATGGTAAAGTGAATTATAAATTGATGAATCGAAAACTGTAAGTAATTGGAAAAGATCTGTCAGCGTTTTCGTGGACTAATGTAATTATAATTTCCTTTGTGTTCTTTGTGGAAACGACCATGAGGTATGATAAGTTGCTTTGCGAGCTCTTGGAATTTTTTTTTGCATTTCCAGCGCAATATTGAAAATATCGTGGCATTTCCAGCGCAATATTGAACTTATCTTTGTCTTGCAGCTTTTAGGGATTATAATTTTTTCAAACCTGTAACTTTAACACCGCAATATTTGATATATCGGTCATCTCAGTATTCTTCATAACTGCAGCTTCCTGATATTCATTTCATGCAAATCTTAACCCTCGAATTATGTGGAGATTATGTCACTGTGATTTTATTTTGATAACAGACTCCTCCATTTCTCCATAACAGACTCCTTTCTCCATAACAGACTCCTCAACCCCTCCGAGGCCTCACCCGATCACGGGTATGAGTCACATGATCCCTATCCACTCGACCCCTCTGGCGCCTCACCCTTTCAGCAGAGCTATTTTACAACAGATAAGCAATGTTTTTAATCATTTGTTTTTGGCACAGTTTCTGGCTACAGTCACTTGGGCTCATCCAACCTTCTTCATCCCTTGTTCTCACACTCTGCTCTTGCTCGACATCCTGGTTAACCACCTAGTCATGCCCCGGGAAATAGGCAAGCCCAAGAGAGGGCATGTTTACTATAGATTTGTCACATGACGATGAAGGCTAAGCCTCTCTTCTCCATCGTCCCTGACTTCTCTGGTCTGCCTCAACAATTCCTCTGTGACGCCACCTCCCTCCTCGGCCCAAAATAGGATGGCGTAAGATCCTCCCATGGCTATTGTTCAAGAAGAAATACCTGTAATCTCGATTCAAATTCCATCGTATTCCCTCCTGTATACAGTCCCTGACCCCCAAAACCCGCCTACCATTCATGGTCGGTCCACCCCTGGAGATGATGCTTCTCTAGATTTGGATACCTGCATAATTGAAGAGGAAGTCCCACTGGAGGTGCACCATGAATAGATTTTCCCTCCAGAAGGCCAACCTCCTCTTACCGCTGCTCCGGAACATAAACCAAGTTATACCTTCCACCTCTCACAAGATCACTTGGACCTCATCTTTGATATGCGATGGGATATGGAAGAGCAGCTTCATAGGAACACCATTCTCAATAGTTGCTTGGACTTGTTGTTTGATGCTCTCTCAGGCACACCATACAAAAGAAGATGTCTGACTTGTGCCCAACCATTCGTCTTTTCACCTACCTAGAAAACTCATAGCGAAAAGGAAATCCGGGTTCATCCATTGTCTAATTCTGCTGTGTTTTTTTTTCCTGTTACTATGCATTCCAATGTCAAAACCATTGTAGGAATTTTGGTATCATTTTGTTCATGGATGCATGGATGCATCAGACTTTCTAGACATCAAGACTCTTGGCCACCTATTCTGGTTTCCATCTATTTGGCAAAACATGTGGTAGGTTTTGGTTCTTGTCCAGACATGTGTACTGTTGTGATGGCATTCTAAGGTAATACAATTTTTATTTACAAAAAATAAAATAAAAACTTCTAATGAGTCATGAAATCAAACAAAGACCTAAATATTTATTCAAACCAAATCTTTGCACACATTTGTTCCTCGTCTCTCTTTAAAATTGTCATTGCATTGTTATTCGTGAGCATTTATATCCCCTTTAATGTGAATCACAAATATTGACCCGTTGTCAGCTGACATCCATAGCTCCAGTGGGTTTGCTTGTTCTTCCTTAAGTATTTTCAACTTCCTTATTTATAAATTTCACCCGTTATATTTGATTTATAGAGAATTGTGATATGCAATTGGGTGACGGAAGCGGGGTATTATGAGAGTTGCTTTGATTAGAAAAAAATAAAAATAAAAATAAATAAATAATAATAATAAAATTTGGTGAATAAAAATGGAGCCTACAGTTTTCTCCCATTTCCAATTATCACTAATTTGATTATAAAATGTTTCAAGGCTTAGTCCCAAACTACCCCACATATGACAAGAAGTTCATATATGCTCTAGTGAAAGCTATTAAGAAATGGAAGTGTTGTCAAATGGACAAGGAAACCATTATCCATAACAACATAACAATCACTAGTTGTTGAAATATTTGCAAGCCCAAAGTAAGCTCCATCAAACAAGACACTACAAGTGGATGGGATTTTTGTACCAGTTTCAACTTATAATCGAGTATAAAAAGGGAAATACTAATAAGTTAGCATACACAATTTTAAGGCCACACACACCCAAGTTCAATGTTTGGTACACTTATGCACATGGATCCTTTTACCCATGTTGTATACAAAGAGGAATACATAGAATATGAGGACTTTAAGGAGGTATTCCAGTAGCTAGAAGGTCTAGTTTGCGGAGAAGAAGGTGATAGAAGGAATGGCTACCATATTTGAGATGGTTTCTTTACAAGTTGGATAATCTAGGTGATCCTTATAAAGGATACAGGTTGCAAGTTATCAAGGAAGTGCACACCTACAAAGTTGTAAGTCATTTGGGTGTTGGAAAAATAATGGATAACTTACACATGTATGTTTATTGGCACAAAATGCAAGAAGATCTAGTTGGGCTTATTAGAGGAAGCATAATCTATTGTATCAACAAACCCAGTAATATGAAGCATGGTTTATATGTTCATTACTTGTACCTACTAGATCATGGGAGAGTATCTCCATGGATCTCATGGGTGGTTTTCCAAGAACCAAGAAGGGAATAACTATATATTTGCAGTAATGGACATGTTTAGTCATATGTGCATTCACGTGCCTTATAAAAAGAACATTAAGGAATGATATGCAACCGTCATTTTCTTTGAAAAGGTTTGGATGCACATTGTGATAACAAGGAGGGTCATCTCTATAAAGGATGATAGATTTCTCAGTGCCTTTTGGACTACACTTTGGGAGAATATGGACACCACGTTGAATAGATCTACAACTTTTCATCCACATATGGATGCAAAACAAAAGTAGTGAACAAGACATTGGTTTAGATTTTGAGGGGTTACAATTATAATCATCCAAGGACTTTGGATGAAAATTTGATTTATATTCAACACTCTTATAATAGAGGAGTCCACACATCCACCAATAAGTCCCCTTTGGAAACTTGTGTTGGATATTTGTCATATTTTTCTTTAGATGTCATATTATATGGACAACATGGATGAGTGAGGAAAGACACCACGAGAGAAGCATTAAAGGATGCAAGCTTCATTGACAAGATTAGGCAACATGTAGTTGAAAGTATATGAGATATTGAAGAGGTCTTGAGAAGAGTACAAGGCCTAACATGACCAACATAGAATTAACAAGACATTCAAGGTAAGTTTGGTTGCATATAAACAAAGAAATATTAGAATGCCTTGGTAAGAAGATCAATGATCTGTAGTATAGTTCTTTCTAATAGTTGGAGTAGTAGGTGATAATGCCTGCAAACTCAATCTACCTCCATATATGAACATCTATTAAGTAATGAATATTGAATATTTGAAAATCTATGAGCAATCCATGTTAGACCTAGAAAATGTCACGTAAGACTTACCAACCATAGAGGACATAGCATGATAATCTCAAGAAAAGTTAACAAGGGATACAATTTTGTAGAAGAAGTTTAGAACAACTATATGGGGGAAACAAGAACTCTAGCTAGTTGGGTTGAAAGAAAAACTTTCAAGAAAAATCAAATGGCACTCCAAGGAGAAGGTAGAAAAAATAATTCCTCAACTCTTTCAATAAAAGATTTTGGGAACCAAAATCCTCCTAAAATGGGGAGGTATGATCTAAAATAGAACAGTATATATTTTGTAATCTACTTAGGTAATTTATAAGTGGAAAATTTGAAACCGTGGACTTGTACGACCCATTTTAGGGGAAATTTCTATTTTGATGATTTGTGGTCATGAAACTTCTAGAGTTCATTTGAGGCATTAAATTATCATTTTTGAGGCCAAAAATTTGTGAACAAAGTTCCCATGTCTCCAACACTATTGTACACATCAAAAAGTGTCAAATGACACAAATATTACCTCTATTGGAGTCCAGATGAGGAAGTGGTGCCTCTTGCAAGTTGACCTACACTTTTAACCAACATGGTACAAAGTGGATGCCATGCCGGATCCCATTGCTCACACAATTGAAGCTAGTCAAATGTGAACTTTCAAAAAGGTTATAGAGGATCCAAATCCTTAATCCTATTTGAGAGTTGAAGCATGAGAAAACCCTAACCCTATAGGGTTATCGTGAATGTGAAATACTAAGTCACTAGGAAAGAAAGGGTTCCATTTCTAGTTGTATTGATTTGTTGTTCCATGAATAGAGCAAGGAAATGAGATATTATGAGTAGAATAGAGGAATTAGAAGGCCCTATAGCATTGATTCAAGCCACGATGTCTATTGAAACTCCATAGTGAGTTCATCTTTCTGTGTATTTGCATTCCATACATGAGAAGAAAATAGAAAGGCATAGTCCTCAAATTTTGGGCGAGTTTTCCCATATTGAGTTTCCTAGGGTATATCTTACATTCATTGTGTGATTGATGTAGTTTTTATTGTTTTAACTCCTTTTATTGCATTCTCACCTTATTATAGTAATTTGAGCACTACATTTGTAATATAAAATTATAATAATAAGCACACACTCCATAGTAGAGATACTTTGTAGAAACTTGTAAAATCTATTATGATGAATTGTTCTAATGGAATATCCATGACATCTTATAGATCAATGACCCTTCTATAACTATATTGTAACTAATAATACTTCTATAACTATATTGTAACTAATAATATAGAATGGGTAACAAACCATGAGAAAGTTGTAAGGAAGTGACAAGTGAGGAGAAAAGTGGTGTATAATTAAATTCAAATAGAGTTATAATCGAAGATGAGGATTGATTCATATAAAGTAAGGAGAGAGTTGTCATATCGTTGGAACATTTGCAACGTTAAGGAGACACGGTTTCTTTCTCTAAGTTGAAGCAACAAAGAGAAGAGTATATTAGTTAAAAGGATCATATTTAATTGAGATTGGCAAGATGTAAAAGAATAAAATGGTAAAAAGCATATACAATATAGAGAAAGTACAAGAGACAACCTTTTATAGCCATGGAAATAATTTTAATGGTTCTTATGAACATATTTGATTTTAAGAGAGATTAGAGTAGAGATGGAAGGCTTAGATTTAAAGTAGAAATATTAAATAAAAAAAATATTTAAACAAGTTTTAAAATAGCATATTTTTTTTATATAATAATGAAAATATTCGTGATTGGTCGGAATAGCCACAGTTTGGTCAATAGAGTGTCGACGTTTCGGATCCAAATCAGGATCCATCTTCAGGACAATGAGCCTGGGTTTAGATAAAGAGGAGATTTGTCTTTAAATACTGGAATTGGCGTGAAAAA
>ML846569.1:15269-27383 GCA_009831015.1 Picea engelmannii
AAAAAACAAATTAAAATAATAAAATGTAGAAAGCTTAATAGATCACTTAAGTTTTAAACATTTCTTAAATAAATTATTTATATGTACAGTTTCTATGTTCAATTTATTTGAAAATATCTATAAATTTTATTTTTCATAACACTGGATTTTTAAAACATCAATATATTTAAAAAATTAAAAAATTATATATATATATATATATATATATATATATATATATATATATATATATATATATATATATATAATATTTTTTATTTAAATTTATATATTTTTAATTTGTATTATTATAACTCACAATTTATGATATTTCATAAGAAAATTTTACAAACTAAATCTATTAAATAAAAAATATTATAACTTTAACAATATTAAAACAACAAAATCACATTATAAACTTTTTATAAATAATATTAATATTAAATAAATATTTCCTATCTTTTGCATGCAAAATTTTACAAACTAAATTTATTAAATAAAAAATATTATAACTTTAATAATATTAAAACAACATAATCACATTATAAAATAATATTAATATTAAATTTTTTATTTAAAAGAATTATATAATTATGATTCTATAAAATTATATAAATATAAATTAAATGATAATTAAAAAATAAAACTAATTAAATATATTTGGCTTAAAATTGAATTTCTCTTTGTGGTATGGTTGCAGTTGTTGGCATTGGAATGCCAACACTAAAATTGTAAACACCATTATTGCATTTTGTAGTCCTTGGATCACTGTAAAGAAAACGCCTAATAAGGCAAGTTCATCATTGATATCATCTTGCAGTTTTGTAGTTAAAAATACAGGTTTATTATTTAAAATTGGGATGGAGTGTGAATGACGATTAGACTAGTCATATGTGGAAGCTTTGGTCTTTCTCTTGAACACTGCTGTCACAAAAAACATTAAGCACTATACAGTGAGATAATTATTGGTTCACTGTCTTGCCTTTTCATCTTGTTTCTTAGATGATAAATAGTGTGTCCAACTGACATGAACCAAGTGTTTAATGTTTTTTGGGATGGAGAGTGAATGACTATCAATCATATGTGAAATTTTGATCTTTCTTTTGAACATTGTTGTCACTAGAAACATTAAGCACTATGCAGTGAGTCAATTATTGGTTCACTGCCTTTTCATCATGTTAGTTAAGATGATAAATAGGTGTATCCAACAGACAAGAACCAAGTGCTTAATGATTCCCCTACTTTGGTCTCTCTCTTGGATGCTACTACCACTTGAAACATTCAGCACTATGCAGTGAACCAATCATTGTTTCACTGCCTTTTCATTCTTAGATAATGAACATCAAATTTATTATTTTGTATGCTTAGAGTTCAGAAACGAACTAAATATTGAAAGTGGATGCAACTCAGGAGAAAACTGACTAGGCATTAGTAGTAACCTAAGAACACATTAAATCTACAACCATTCCAGAATATAACCGGTGCTTCCTTATGAAGGAAAGTGGAGGTAGTGAAGCACGACCACCATCTGCTAAAAACAAGTGGGGAACAATATATTACTAACTTTAAGCAATCACCCTAATTTGACTTCAAATCTTACATATAAACCACGAGCTTTATTTTCTTGGGTTGCTGGGAACTTAGTTTGAGGCTGAATCTTCTTAGGGACGACTTTGATGCATTTCCTCAGTGATTTTGCTTGGAGAGATGATGAACAAGACGTTTCCTTTTTCATTCATGCTCTTCACTCCAGGATACATTCATGCTCTTCACTCCAGGATACCTTATTCCCATGCTTGAATAAGACTTGATGGTGGCTTTGGGTGTATGAGAAGAAAAAACGGTGAGTGGTGGTAATTTTCTTTGATTTTAATAAATACTTTTTCTCATCCAAACAATTTAACAATTTTGTTGAACTATAATATATATATATTTCATGGATGGTCACCATATGTTCTTTATATATAAAATTCTCATCATTGTAATAAGATACAATTGTTACCTTCTTCATGAAGATTTTTGAGATCAAAGATTAGTTGAGTGCTATTGGTGAAATCATCTATGAGAGAGAACTTGTCATGATTACCCGTCATGATTACTCTTAATGGTCTTCCAAGCCATTGGGATCCATTCATTCAAAGTATCAGTGGGAGATCCAAATTGCCAAGGTTTGATAATTTATGGGCAGACTATACTCAGGAGGAGACCAAAGTTGTAGCTAGAGATGTGCAATGTTCCCATCATGATGGAAATCAAACCCCTGCTACTCATGCAAGGAAAGACAAAGGAAAAAGAAGAGGTTTCAACAAAACATTTAAAGGAAGGAAGTCAACACCAACTTCAGAACACAAAAAGAAAGACATGTCAAAGATTTGTTGCTTTAGGTCTGACAAGTATGGCCACTATGAGAACAATTGTCCTACATTGAAGAAAGGAAATCATCATGCTTCCACTGCCAATGTTGATTCAGAACCACCTCAGAGCAAGTCAAGGAATGCAAGCATGGACGATGAAGAGTTCTTTTTCATTTCATCCCTCTCAAGTATGGTTCCTACTAGTAATGATAATTGGTTGATTGATAATGGTGATTCCATACATATGACTAGATACAAAGAGCACCTTACAGATATACTAGAAAAATAATCATGTTTGCATTTTGTACTTGGTGATGATGCCATATATATTGTGAAGGGAGTTGGATCCACTTCCTTAGAATTGGATTCTGGCACCCCACTCCATTTGAGTGATGTATTATTTGTACTTGGGATGAGAAGGAACCTTGTCTCTATTTCAGCGTTGGAGAACAAAGGCTACAAGGTTGCTTTCTCTAATGGAAAGGTTCTTGCATGGAACGAGTGAGAACTCTAGTATGGATTCTTCTCGGGTGATTGGTGTTCGAGAGGACATATTGTACAGATTGATTTTCGACCAGTTGAGGCCTTGATACATGATTCTATCAGTTTGGGTGAACTATGGCATAAGAGACTTGCTCATTTACATTATAGAGGTCTTCCCACTCTGGGGAAGATGGTGACAGGCCTTCTAAAGATCCATGTTGAACACAATGGAATTTGCATAGGTTGTGCTCTTAGAAAGAATGCCAAGGGTTCATTTCCGAGCAGTGATAACATATCCAAGGTGATATTAGACTTGGTTCATACAAATTTATGTGGACCCACGATAGTTGCTTCCTTAAGTGGATACCTATACTATGTGATATTCATTGATGAAAACTCTCAGAAGACTTGTATTTAATTCTTTAAGACCAAGGATGGAGTCCTTGCCATATTTCAGGAGTATAGAGAACAAGTCGAAAACCTCACCGGAAAGAAGATCAAAGTGTTGAGATCAGATAATGGAGGAGAATACACCTCCCATGATTTCAGTGATTTATGCATTGAGGCAGGGATCAAGAGGGATTACATCGTTCCTTACAACCCTCAATAGAATGGGGTCGTAGAGAGAAAGAACATATCTATTTTTTAGGCAGACAAGGTGACGATTCATGATCAAAATTTACCTATGTTTTTGTGGGCAGAAGCATCCATGACTGTAGTGTATGTTCAAAACAAAATTCCTCATAAAACTTTGAGGAACATGACTCTCGAGGAGGCCATCACCGGAGTCAAGTATGAGATTGGACACTTCAGGATATTTGGGTGTCCAGTATACATTAATCTACCCAGGGAGAAAAGGACCAAGCTAGAACCTTTAGGCACAAAGGGTACATTTGTGGGGTATAATGAGTCTTCGAAGGCATACCAAACCTACATCCCTTGTCAGATACAGATTTAGGTGAGTAGAGATTTTACCTTTGAGGAGGAGGTAGACTTTAGGAGATCTAGATGATCTCACATGGAGATTGATAGTGAGAGACGGGAAGAGATGGTTCCTTCTCTCCCTCACCCTCCAACAGTTCAAAGGGAGACATTTGAGCCTATTGGTCCAATTGATCTTGTTGATCCTGTAGCTCTAGTTGATATTCCTAGAGATATTGCAGTAAGTCAAAAGAGGCCTACATGGGCTCGCCAGACTTTACAGGAGGCAGAAGGACATGTAACTCCTCATTGTACCTTTCGAGAGAAAAAGAGACCTCATAGATACTCATGTTATGCCACAGCTATGAGCCACATCATTGATTTTGAGCCTTCATGTTGTGAGGAGGAATCTAGACAACCAATATGGAGAGATGCCATGACAAATGAGTATCAGTCCATTATGAAGAATGATGTGTGGGATATTGTTCCAAGACCTAAGGGGAAGTCTATAGTGACTTCCAAGTGGATCTATAAGATCAAACACACAGTTGATGGGAGCAACGAGAAGCAAAAAGAAATATTTGTTGCTAGATGATTCTCTCAAGTGGAGGGAATAAATTATGAGGAGACATTTTCTCATGTTGCTTGATACACTTCTATCCTGACGATTATTTCCCTTGCAACATACATGGGTTGGAGACTACATTAAATGGATATGAAGACAACCTTTCTCAATGTAGATATTGAGGGAGAAGTATACATCGAGTAACCAAATGGTTTTGTGATACACGAGAAGGAGTCTCATGTGTGTAGGTTGAATAAGGCCCCGTATGGACTCAAGAAGGAAGCTCGAGCTTGGCATGTGAGGATTGATGGACACTTGATGAGTTTGGGGTTCAAAAAAAGTGTTGTTGATCCCAACCTTAACTACAAGACCATTAATGGTGATTCCATGATTTTGGTCCTCTACGTTGATGATTTATTCCTCACCAGTACAGAGAGCCTTATTGTTGAATGCAAGTATGTGTTGGTGTCTAAGTTTGAGATGAAGGACCTTGGTATGATGCACTACTTCTTGGGACTAGAGGTGTGGTAGAGAACTGATAAGATCTTCTTAAGTCAAGGGAAGTACACAGTTGAAATATTGAAGACGTTTGGGATGTGGAACTGTAAGCCCATGGCTACACCAATGGTGACAAATCTGAAGAAAATACGTGTGTCTTCTTCTGATTCTGACAAGATTGATCGACCCTGTACATACAACTGATTGGATCATTGATGTATCTGGTTAGCATCAGACTAGATATTTTCTATGTAGTGAGTGCATTTAGCCAGTTTATGAGTAAGTCGATATAGACACACTGGATTATTGTGAAGCATGTGTTGACATACCTGCGAGGCACAATTGGACATGGTCTGAGATATACTTCCAATATTGACATGAGATTGGAGGGATATACTGACTCTAATTGGGTAGGGAGTGAAATGGACATGAAGAGCACCTCTGGGTGTTGCTTCACTTTGGGATCTACCATGGTTTCCTGGTGTAGTAGAAAACAGACTTATGTGGCTTTGAGAACCACATAAGTCGAGTACGTTGCATTGAGTGTGGCAGTCCACAAAGCAGTGTGGATTCAAAACCTCCTCATAGATTTATTTGGACATGTGTTGGATTCCATTGTTATTCATTGTGATAACCATAGCTGTGTGAAGATCTCAGAGAATCCATTGTTTCATGAAAAATCGAAACACATTGAGATCAAGTACTGTTATCAAACAAACTTGTCAGATTCCCATGGGGTTGTGGTTTCTACCTAAGTCTGTGTTTTTCCTTCTGTCTCTCCTTTCACAGACCAATTCTTAAGTTTTTTCCCCTTTGGCTTGTAAAATCGTTTTCATTTTCCCCCCTCTGTGTTTAAAGTGCCATGGTATCCCTGTTTTCCCATCCCCTATCCAGTCGTCCAATTCTTTTTTTACACAGGCTGCAGTCGTGGGCTCAAAGTGCGACACTCAAAGCAGTCCGTTCTGGACCTGAATCAAGCTAAGGCAGGTTCAACTTTCAATGGTGGGAATTACATGTGGAGTTCATATTAGCGGCTCACGGGCATTCAAAATCTTAAAAGTTGCGCGAAGTATAGCACCGGAGCAAAAGGCCCGAAGAGAGAATGAGCCGTTGATTTTTAAAGGGACAGGTGGCAGTTGATCCAAGTGTTCGGGGAAATAAGCTTCAAGAGTTTCGAAGTGAGAAGTGTGTGGAATTGCTGAAGTGCCGAAGCCTGAACTCCTGAAATAATCCGAGCCATCAAAAGCTGAGGACGCGTGGAGGCAGATCCCTCACTTCGGAGTTCTGCGCTCTAGAGAATTGTGGGAGTTAAACATTGCAAAGTCCTGAAGCGCTGAATTTGTCGAAGCTACCGAAGTGGCCGAAGTCCCGAAGGCCCGTAATGGATTTGAGATGTTGATCAATAAGAGACACGTGTCGTCACATCCCTAGCTCTGAAGAATTTGCTTGGAAAAAATAAAGTTTGACTATTGAAAGGCCTGAAGGCCGACCCGCCAAGCAAATCTCAGTCATTGTTTCGAAAGGGAAGATCTGATCCATTGACTTGGAGGGGGCATATTTGAGCCCTTGATTGTGAAGCCTCATCCAAGATCATGATATCAACAACCACAGTCCATTGCGAGAACACAACATGCTCAGGCGATAATTTTCTTGAGCGGTCCCACAATTGAGACCATGGTAAGTCAAGAGTGATACATGGCAAAGGGAGATGGATTGCGGACCCAAAAGAGGTCTAAATCCAAGCCACCTTTGAGCGGCCCCACAATCACGTTCTCATATAAAATCATATCCAAGAGCAGCGCGTGGCTGTCCCCTGCGCATACGATATCAGACTACCACCTGCAAATCTCGCATTTGTTACAGACAAAGACCATTCATGGCCTTGAGGCGTCAGGATGGACTGGCAGAAGTCATTGGCACTGTTTGAGAACAATTATGGGTGTCCGTACTAGTCCTAATCCCAATGAAGACATCTATTGAATATTTTGGGCAGCAGTTGAGACCTCGCCTCATCCCATAAATGGAAAACATTGCAGAGAGCAGCCATCAAGGCACACTTACGATCCAAAGATTCCTTATGGGAAACGTTTCCTGCAAAGCACATAACTATGCCTGGCTCACGTCTGACATAATGAGGCCTGCACAACCTAACAGAGTGGATGCCGACTGAAGGCTTTGAAGGCAGTGATATGATCACATTCCCGGTGGTTGCAGCATTTTAGTATATATAGGTAGTTTTGATATTTTGTTAAGGTCGATGGTTGAACAGTGCTCCCGTATTGTAAACTTTTTATGAAGAACATTGGTTCTCTGGTTATGTATTTGTTTTTTAGATATCTTGTTTAATGAAAGTCAACTTCTTTTCCATCTTATTTTCCTCTGATACTGAGAGAGTTCATGTTTGATTGATTCACATGGATTGTTGTAACTGTATTATGATAAATGTTTGATTATAGTACTGTTATGATTTCTTTCAGCTTCCTTGAAATTTGAATCCAAGAAGACCTTGTGTTTAATATTTTCCTCCTTAGGCTACTGGAAACTCTGATGTTCATAGCGGACCTCTACACCTTTCTCACTAAAAATTCCTCCTATTCACCCTTACTCCAACTTATTGACTGAAGTTAATCAAGACCTCACCTACAGGTGCATACCAGTCCAATTTTATGAGTTAAAACAATATCATCTTGAGTCTGCGCCCATTTGACCTCTTTAAAACCAACCCGTGACATAAAACTATGATGGGTACTGGGCTTACCTCCAACGCAATTTGGAGGTGACTTCTAGTGCTAACATTTCTGGCACCATTGTTAGGGAACGAATTGAAAATTTTTCCCTGGGATAGAACGACAAAGAAGCTTCTGATTCTGAAGGTGCATCAGATATCAAAACCATTGAATATTGCAGTTGTGCACCTAGTGACTCCACTATTACGACTCCACTGTTTCAATTGACCCAGAGAGGATTATTTAAGAGCAGGAAATATTTCTCATAATTTTTTTTGCTGTTGTCCAGGATTGAAAATCTCTCTGGAAGAACGATAATGATCAGATCTGGTCTTTGATGGTGAACAAAGACCAGACACTTTCAGGCTACGTATCATTCACCCAGAAAATCCATGATTAAAGAACCCAATGGCGACTCCACTAGTTTGAAATGGACCAGATCTTAGCTTAGAGGTTTTCTTTCTGTGATTTTTCAAAAATAGTTGGTTTCCCTAACCCACCACCTAGTAGAGATGAATGGGAAAGTAGCCTTCCTAGATTTCGAGGAAAAGGATGGGAAGTACCAGCTGAGCATTTGCTGGACTTTCATGAATTTATTCATCGACTTCATATCGTGCATGAAGATATTCAGATTAAGATTTTCAAGTATTCATTACAAGGGATTTCTCATGATTGGTGTCGATCTCTTCCCGTTGCAAGCATCAACTCTTTGACCAGTTTTCATGTAGCTTTCAATTCATTTTATAAAGATTATTTTCCAGCTGAGTGTCTTTATGAAAACTGTTGTGATGAGTTTTCTTTGTTTTATAAATATTTTTCCTGTCACAAAGATCAGTTTTGTGATGAAGTTGTTATTGTGGAAGAAAGCATTTTCCATAAAGAGCATGAGGTGTTGAATGATATTCATTATGATAGAGATAAGATAGAAATGTCTGGCATCATATCAGACGTGTTTGTTGTTTTAAGCGTTCATGAAGATCAACATGTCTCTTCTAAATATCCCAATCTCAAAGAACAAGTGTATTCTGTAGAAGATTTTTCTCCTGACTATGAAGCTGAGATAGATGAAAAGTTAGCAGCAAAAGCTAGGGAAGGCTCCTCTATGTTTTTTCGTAGTTTTTCAGAGTCGAAGGCAAGGTTTGTTTGCTACTCTTATAAAGGAAATGTGGAGGATATTCTTGTCCTGGAAACTGTAAGTGAGCAAATATCACCTGGGATTATCCAACCTGCATCTGTCCTCCACCCACCTGTATACTTTGAGAACATCGAACGACAGGTGAGAAACAATGAAGTACATGAGGTAATTTCTTACCAGTTGAGCTTTCCTGATTATAAATTTTGTGACCCTGTGGGGTTGTATATGGAGTTGTGTTTTCCAAAAGCACCGGAGCCTGCAAGCTTATTCATATTATCATTGCTTAGGGGTATGGTCGGTGCTCCAAATCATGTTCCCGTTCTGCTGTCATACTTCCCTTACCTTTTGTGGATCATTTGCAGCGAAGAGAATAATTATATTACCGAGCAATCTGGGTGGCTAGGGTGGAAGTTTTCTTTCACCTAGCATTTTGTAAAAATCAGTTAGCCTAGGACTGTACATAAATAAGCTTTTTTTGGAGCCCATGTATTTTCTTTTGTCTAGAGTAATTATCAGCTTGTAATCCTCAGCAAGATGTTTTTTGAGCATGACTCCATAACCCAACAGTGAAGGCACTGGAACTACTTGTTCTTGACAGCTCGCAGGGAGCATGCCATCGCCTGTGGAGCCAAATGTTATCACACAAACTTGTTAGAGTCCCGTGGGGTTGTGGTTTCTACCTAAGTCTGTGTTTTTCCTTCTCTCTCTCTCCTTTTGTGGACCAATTCTTAAGTTTTTTCCCCTTTGGCTTGTAAAATCGTTTTCGTTTGCCCCCCTCTGTGTTTAAAGTGCCACAGTCTCCTTGTTTTCCCAGCCCCTATCCAGTCATCCAAGTCTTTTTTTACACAGGTCGTAGCTGCGAGCTCAAAGCGCGACACTCAGAGCAGTCCATTCTGGACCCGAATCAAGCTAAGGCAGGTTCATCTTTCAACGACGAGAATTACATGTGGAGTTCAGATTAGCGGCTCGTAGGTGTTCGAAATATTAAAATTTGCGCGAAGTATAGTGCCGAAGCAAAAGGCCCAAAGAGAGCATGAGGCGTTGATTTTTAAAGGGACATGTGGCAATTGATCCAAGTGTTCGAGGAAATAAGCTTAAGGAGTTTTGAAGTGAGAAGTGTGTGGAATTCCCGAAGTGTCGAAGCTCGAACTCCCGAAATAATCTGAGCCATCAAAATTTGAGGACGCGTGGAGGCAGATCCCTCACTTTAGAGTTCTGCGCTCTGGAGAATTGTGGGAGTTAAACATTGCAAAGTCCCGAAGTGTCGAATTTGATGAAGCTACTGAAGTGGCCAAAGGCCTGAAGTCCCGAAGTCCCGTAATGGATCTGAGCCATTGATCAACAAGAGCCACGTTTCGTCAGATCCCTAGCTCCGAAGAATTTGCTTAGAACAAATAAAGTTTGACTATTGAAAGGCTCGAAGGCCGAACTACCAAGAAAATCTCAGTCATTGTTTCGAAAGGGAAGATCTGATCCATTGATTTGGAGGGGGTAGATTTGAGCCATTGATCATGAAGCCTCATCCAAGATCATGATATTGACGACCATAGTCCATTGCGGGAACACAACATGCTCGGGCGATAATTTTCTTGAGTGGTCCCGCAATTGAAACCATGGTAATTCAAGAGTGATACGTGGCGAAGGGAGATGGATTGCGGGCCCAAAAGAAGTTTAAATCCAAACCACCTTTGAGAGGCCCCGCAATCACGTGCTCATATAACAACCTATCCAAGAGAAGCGTGTGGTCGTCCCCTGTGCATATGATATCAGACTGCTACCTGCAAAGCTCGCATTGGTCATAGACAAAGACCATTCATGGCCTCAAGGCATCAAAATGGACTCACAAAAGTCATTGGCACCGTCTGAGAACAATTATGGGTGTCAGGCCCAGTCCTAATCCCAATGAAGACAGTTATTGAATATTATGGGCAAAAGTTGAGACCTCGCCTCATCCCATAAATGGAAAACGTTGCAGAGAGAAGCCATGAAGGCACACTTACGATCTGAAGCTTCCTTATGGGAAAATTTTCCAGCGAAGCACATAACTATGTCCGGCTCGCATATGACATAATGAGGTCTGCACAAACTGGCAGAGTGGGCGCCGACTGAAGGCTTTGAAGGCAGTGATCTGATCACATTCCTGGTGGTTGCAACATTTTAGTATATATAGGTAGTTTTAATATTTTGTTAAGGTCGATGGTTGAACAATGCTCCCGTATTGTAAACTTTTGATGAAGAACACTGGTTCTCTGGTTATGTATTTGTTTTTGAGATATATTGTTTAATGAAAGTCAACTTCTTCTCCATCTTATTTGCCTCTGATACTGAGAGAGTTCATGTTTGATTAATTCACATGTATTTTTGTAACTGTATTATGATAAATGTTTGATTATAGTACTGTTATGATTTCTTTCAGCTTCCTTGAAATTCGAATCCAGGAGGACCTTGTGTTTAAGTTTTTCCTCCTTAGGCTGCTGGAAAATCTGATGTTCATAGTGGACCTCAACACTTTTCTCACTAAATCTTCCTCCTATTCACCCTAACTCCAACTTACTGACTGAAGTTAATCAAGACCTCACCTACAGGTGCATACCAGTCCAGTTTTCTGAGTTAAAACAATATCATCTTAAGTCTGCACCCATTTGACCTCTTTAAAACCAACCCGTGACACAAAAATTTGATGGGTACTGGGCTTACCTCCAACGCAATCTGGAGGTGACTTCTAGTGCTAACAAGTACCATTACATTCAATACATGGTGTAGAGGAAGGAAGTATTG
Organism: Picea engelmannii; assembly: GCA_009831015.1. Lineage (NCBI taxonomy): Eukaryota > Viridiplantae > Streptophyta > Pinopsida > Pinales > Pinaceae > Picea > Picea engelmannii. The sequence goes on from ML846569.1 coordinate 26,709, forward strand.
GTGTATTACCTTCCTACAAATGAGTAGGTTGTTGATGTTCTTACCAAACCCCTTACAAGGACGAAGTTCAATTACTTCCGTGATAGACTTGGGGTGGCAGAGAATGCCTCCCTCGCTGAGAGCGAGTGTTGATGTTTTCAACTTCCTGAGACAATCTCCAGATCATACTCCTTTGTGAATGAGTTGAGTTGATCTATGAGGACACATATTCGAGATGGATAAGTGGGTTTGGGATTATATCCAAACGTCCCTTGTGGAGAGCACATGAGGACACGTCAAGGGAGTTGACCTTGACGTCACACACTATGGGGAGTTGATCCTAGTGTTTATAGAGGGATTAGCCTCTTAACTTCCATAAGGGAGTGCCATGTGTGATAGACCTTTTGCTACAATGTCCCAAGTAATCATTGGGCGAACCTTCCCCTAGATTCAGGGATGATTTTAGGGGCTAAATTTTGCTCATGGGCTAATTTTCCATGGTTTTTCAAAAAACGAGATTCACTATTTTAAAAATGATTCGCCCAAATTCTACAGGATAAAATTATTTTACCTTAAAAATCGCCAAAATTTTATAAAAACTATATAAAATACTTAGAAATTTGAATATTTTTACAAAAATATCGCCAAACATTTATAGTTGACATATGAAGGATTAGTAAGATTCGCCAAGGTTTC
>ML846570.1:7726-35529 GCA_009831015.1 Picea engelmannii
AGTTTCTAAACTCTTTAATGAAATCATGGATATTTTCATGGATCCTAATAACAAAGTAGTCACATAGATATCTATAGATCTTACTAATGAACTTATTGAGTCTTCCACTAACCTTGTCGAAAAATTTGATATTGGACAAAAAAATCTTATTAAAGAAGCCTTGGAAACACAAGGGGATAGTAATCCTTATACTAGGGGTTTACCTAAATACCATGCTACAATACCTATGAAAATAATCATAGCTACTAAACCTATTGTTCACTTAGTATGGGTCCAAAATAAATAAGAATAAGTTATTAGTTTTCTTGAAGTAGTTATATTAATGATGGGTGTTATATATGCACTAAAAAAACATTAAAAACCCTCAATTAAATTGTCAACCCAAGGTAAGTAAACTTAGAGTTGTGGAAAAATATATGCCAAAGGTAGAAGGGCTAGTAGTAGTATAGTCTAACTAAGGAAGTGAATATCTAAGGCTAATCTATTCAAGCAAATCTATCTAATGAGAAAACCCTACTAAGCAACTTTAAACTATGTAACCTAAGTACTTTTGGGCCAAGGATCGATGGATAGTTCTAAGAAAACAAATGAAAACCCTACTTGAAGAAAACTAGTTCAATCATGACAATAAGAAAAATTAACTATTAAGCATAACGATAAGAAAATAACAAAAGCAAACTTCTTTAACTTACCAACCTATATTCAATGAGTAACTACCCTATGAAAGAAAATAAATAAACAAGCAAGCAAAGACACCTAACTAACCTACTAAAGAAAGTAAACAAGTAAGCAAGGACAACTATCTAACCTACTAAAGAAAATATACAAGTAAGCAAAGACAACTAAGTAACCTACTAAAGAAAATAGACAACTAAATACTGCAAGCAATCAAATTAAAACTTCTAATTGAATAACTATCTAGCCTAAGAGGCAAGTGGACTAGGTTCTTAAAACTTCAAGACTATTTCTAATTCATGAAAGGAAATCTATTTAGTTGAAAGCAATAAGAACTACCAACTAATTCTTAATCTATGATAATCAAGATACTATCTAATCTATCATAGCAAAGACTATCTATCCTACAACAACAATAAAACTATCTTCTAAACTATGAAAGAAAGAAACTATATCTTTTATGATCTACAAAAGCAAGAAACTATATTTTCTGATCTATGAAAACATAAATCTATTCTTTTAACCTATGAAAGAAAGAAAACTATCCTTTAACCTATGAAACCAGGAAAGCTATCTTTTAACCTATGACAATTCAAATATAATGCTGCTGGTTGTGTGAATGTCTTTGGAGTCGGATAATATCTTGATGGCACTTGACAATAAAAGATAATTCAAGTGGTATAAGCTCAACACTGATCTCAATAGCAAAGTGAAAGGTATGGATTAAACAATCCAATGAGAATTTAGACATGACAAAAGAAATCATCAATTACCCTGCATATTCATTTATTAACCATCAACAATATAATGAGATCATCATTATACTTCTATACTACATAAGAAAAACTAGATTCAACCATTAACTAAGAAATATAATTGCAATTTAATTCTAGGAAGGGAAATTACATAAATGAAACTATGCTACATCTATTCTAACAATTCAAAGTTCAAACTACAATAAGAAAGTGCTTGAAAACAGAAATTAAAACATGACATTAAAAGTAAGATGAAAACTACATTAATCATCATCTAATTAAACAAGATCTATATAAAACTGAGATAAGCAAGCTATAATGGAAATCTAGAATTAACTCTATCCATCCATCAAATCCTTTTCGAAGAGAACCCAAATAAAAACTTTGTTCTAGTATAATTAAAACTCTGTTTTAAACTTGACTATAAAATCATAAAAGAAAGCATAATCTAACATTTAATTACACATGGGGTTAGTCTAGGGATTTCCAAATCCGTTCCTAATCTACAATATCAATACATGTTAACACATCTCATCATTCTAACCTGCAAAAGAGAATCAAAACAATTAAACTACAACAAACTAATTAACACAATAAAAATATGCCTGTACAGAAAAATAAAGAGAACAATTACATCATAAAATGCATGAACAACACAAAGATAGTTACCAGACTACTGGTGGCCCCCACAATAATTCGTGGTCACTTTCTAAAAGAAAACCATGCACTCAGCAAGATGAATGCACCATAAAAACTTAAAAACACAGTTCTTGTATAATCTGACAATGTAAAATGGAAAAAGAGAGTAAAAACGTATTTATCCCTATCACACTAATGTATCTGATGCTTAACAACTATCTAACCATTTTAGTGGTATTTATAAGATTACAGAGCAAGTGGTCGACCATAAGAGGGTCAGACCACTTCTAAATTCAGAAAATTACAATAAATGATGCCCTAACTGTGAAAATAGAGTGATCCAATAATCGCTCAGTTGAACAACCAAAACTGAGTTGTCAAGAGATCAATAGCTGGAGGGGGAAAGCATAAACAAAACCCATGTTCCCGATTCTCCCATCACTGGCCACCAATACCATAACCGTCAAGTCGCCCTCCATTTTTGTGCAATACACAATGTTAGACAGAGTATCGGATCAGGTACTAGAACAAGTCTTGGAAGGAGTGTCGGATCAAGTGGAAGAAGCAAAAACGTGGTGCGTTTTTTCCCTTTAACACCAGAAAAATGTGAATTAGTTCTTGGAAATCATAAAACGTGATGAATTATACCCAATAATGACATTAAACATGAATCTCATGTACCTTATGTCGATCATACCGTTTTAACATAAAATTCTTCAAAAAGCTCCTTCAAAAGATGAAAAACACATATGTACATGTAGAAAAAGTGTATAATAACCATCATAAAAGTGATCATATCCCGGGCCCAAAATTACCCCCAAACCTAAGATTTTGCATGTCCCACTGCAAAAAAAAAGAAATTTCCCTTCATGATGAAACTTGCAAAGGAGGGGGTGGATTAACTTTAGAAGCTTCTCCCTCTTGCCCGGGGGGATTTTGAATTATGATTTTTGTGGTGTTTTAATTGCACCTAGAGACTATTATTGGTGGCAGTAATATCATCAACCTAACGCTGTAGAAATTTCATCTTGGCTTGTAGGACAATGTTATCATGGTGTAAATGACAACTCAGTGTTTCATGCTCTCTAAGTTTGAACTGTAGGGTTTGGAGTTTTTGGAGGCTGTTGATGACATGTGAGGAAGCCTTGAGATGTATATTATACCCTTGATCTTTTAAACCATGCAAAACAACAATTTTACCTCTGCAAAATTAGTTCCAAAAGTGACTTCCCATAAGCGCAACAATTCTGGCCTGGCGAACTTGTGAAAAATAGATATCGAAGTGACACCTATAACTACAAGACAGTAAAACATGTGTAAAAATCGAGAGGTTTTTTTGTTTTTTAATATGTCCTTGACAAAAACCTCTCTTGGTTTTCAGAAATTCACTTTCAATTGTTAGGAAAATAGGCCAAGAAAACATGACTAAAACAGGAAAAACAAAGTGTTTTATTTCCTGAAAAACTAGGCCAAGAAAACATGACTAAAACAGGAAAAACAAAGTGTTTTATTTCCTGAAAAACTAGGCCTCTAAGAGAATTTAATATATCCAAAAACATAACGTATATTTATAAACTAAGATAGGTTATCATTTTTTAATATGTCCTCGATAACAACCTTTCTTGTTTTTCAAAAATTCACTTCCAGTTGTTTGGAAAACACTAAAATAAAATATGACTAAAACAGGAAAAACAGAGTGTTTTATTTTCTGAAAGCATAGGCCTCTAAGATGATAGAATATATCCCAAAACATAAAGTATATTAAAAAACTGAGAGAGTTTATTGTGTTTTGGTATGTTGTGAACAAAAACCTCCTCCAGGTTTCAAAATTACTGTCCCATTTGTTTAGAATCCGAGCTTGAAGTTGGTTACTCAAAACTTGTAGAAGCGCAACGTGCTCTTAGCAGAAGCACAACGTGGTCTTTGATAGGGATTTTGGAGGCCTTCCCAGAGGATTTTTTGGATTAAAGTAGTATGGGTGGAAATTTTATGATGTCTGCTACACAATGGAACCATCAAGCACTGCAAATGCCTTCTCCAAATCTCTGAAAAACTAACTTCGTGTCAAGCTGTCCAAATGTGTAGAAACCCTCCTATAGCGACTGTATTTGGGGAATTTCTCTCAAAAAATAACATCTGTGCATAATATGAAGGAGGTTTTTGTTTCTTGGTCTATTATTGAAAAAACCTCTTTCACTTTTGTCAAATTCATCTTCCTTAATTCATAAATCAATTTTGAAGTAGAACTTTGACCAAGATAATCATCTAAAAATTTATGTCAAGGAATGATGATATGATCATGATGAAGATTTATGACCTTGGATGAGTGGAGGGAGTAGTATTGACATGTAGACACTCCAATGACAATTTTACAACCAGGATATGTCATATTTTATTTGATAATTTTATTTTGAAAATATAACAATTTGACCTAATAACCCTATCAATCACATGAAAGAGTAAATTTGATCACTAGTGACTCATAGAACTGACAGATACTAACAAAAGGCTTGGTTTGTACTGGTAGGCATGGTGAACAGGAGAATTGTTATTTCCTGTCATCAATATGTAACAATTCAAACAACTGATCCTCTTTTCATAAGCTTGGAATACAGATGACAGTAAGTATTTAGCAGTTGTAATCGCTCTGTATTTGTCACAAAGAGTAGTTAAGTATAAGCAGTCTTGTATAGCATAAACATAAAAACACACAGGAGCTTATAACACACACAATGATGTCAACGGTATATAATTTAGCATACAAATACAAACAACTGCTGATATAATATCCCAAGACTTTGTAAAAAGACAGTATGACAGAATTTTGACAGAAATCCTACTTCCTCTTCTCATGGGTTTTCTATACAAATGGGAAATGCTTAGCATTTTTAGCTCAGGAAACTACCCCCCAGACTGAAGATATGGCACGTCCTCATGCCATGAATTAGGAATAGGTTTCATGGTCTTCTTTCCCGATGAGGCTACAGGGGTATCAACAAGTTTCTTGGACTTTTGGTTCGGTAATGGAATATCTTGAGCATGAGGGTTTGGGTGGAGTAACAATCCCTAGATCAAGAGTCTTCTTACTAGTCTTGATTGTAAGATGAGGGTTTGCAAATTGGTAAATGAACTAATCCCATGTTTTCCCCAATTCGTCTAAGACAATTAGTTTGATAAGGCCATGGTGAAATAAGTTGTTATGGCGATTGGTTGCATTCTTCCTCACTTGGGAAGACATCCTCTCAAGACTCTTTAAGAAGAAAAATGGAAAATTCAATGGCTTATTGAACTGAAAGTGAGCTAATGATCGAAAGTGATAGGCTTTAAAGGAAAAATATCTACCTTCACATGTAATCAATCTAGTGATGACTATGATAGGGTTGATTAACTCCGCTTTTATCCACTCTTTGGATTATCCCTTAGATGTTCTGAAATTCGGTTTTGAAAACCCTGTTATAGCTTGCTCTAGGAAACTGGTGGTGTTTAAATCAGCGGTCTCCAACTCTTGGGAGCTTTGTGGCTGAGGCAATTGATTCCTCAAAGGCCACGAACATAGTGAATAGGAGTTGAGGTAGGCTAAGATTGTTCCATTGTTGTTGATTTTGCCACCATGCTCACTCAATCCACTTGCATAGAACATGTAATGTCAAACCTACAATGAACAACCCATAACAAAAATAAACCAATAGAGTGTTCTGTCAAGGACATATACAACAATTTATAGCACACAGGAGTTTAGCACTTCAAAATAAAATGATTGTTGATGTAATAACCTGTATCATGAAAATAATACAAAATTTTTACATAGATTTACTTCCTTAGGCAAGGATCATTTGTCAACTCATGAACCCCTCCCCCACACCTAAGTATTGTGACACCTCACAATCAAAAGTATAGGAAACCAGTCAGTTTTCCTGATATCAAAAGATTTACAGTTTGTAAAGTGTAAAGATAAATTTCACAGATTGGTCTGACAAGACGGTTAGAAGATGGCCCCACCTATAGGATAAAAGATCCTATATATAGATAATAAGAGGTAGGCAAGAGAGTTTCAAGATAGTCTCAGAGTTAGTTCCCAATGGAAAGTTTATGGAGTTTATTAACCTTAGCTTAACCATATATACTTCATGTCATCTTTGTCTACAAGTAATATTGTACATCAGGACAAGTTTAAATTTATTATTATTTTTTATCAGATTATCATCCTCGCTAGGTAGAATGTCCCACTGCCAGCAAGCCTATTCAGTACTCCGACAGGTTTACCTAGTCATACCATAGGCCAGTACCTGCTGCCAGTAGACCTGTTCAGTATCCTGATGGGTTAGCATCTTACACCCTCAAATACTAGCCCTCCATCTTTTAAGATTTTAGTATAAGATTGCTTTATGCAAGAAGATGGGTTGGATAGATCTGAAAACAACTTTTTCTTTGTTTTTATTGGGATGGTATTTATGTCAGAGGATGACTTTCCATTATATATATTCCTTAGTGATTGTCTTGATGTAAGGGGTACTTAAGTGGGCGTGGCCTATCTAAAGATATGATATAATCAAGCTATTTAGTGTGTAGTGGATGGTACCATTGAGAAAGAACAAAAAGGTATCTCTAGGATCAACTCACTTTGTTCTTTTGTAAGTTATTGTGATGTTTCCATTACTAACCGCTAATCAGACCTCCTTGTTACTCTTTAATAAATATACTTTACTCACTTACTCAGGTTTATTAGGGAAGCTGTACGAGAGACCTCTAAGCTTGATGGTTACGATGTCAATTCCTTATATAGTGGTGAAGGTTCAAGAGAAACTGATATTTATGATGCCTTGAGAAAAAGAAGATGAAAGTCTTTGCAAAAACATGGCTAATTACAACAAGTCATTATTCATTTGATGCTTAGCAGACAACAAGGTTCAAGTATAACAATGTTTCAAAGAAGAATCCTTCTTTTATATTTCCTTGAAACTGTCTACTCTTGGTGAAATAAATACCTACATAAGTCTCTAGAAAAAAAACCACACTCTAAAATATCAAAGACTAATGAGATCAATGAGATCAAGTCACTGTAACATGTATCTCATAGTTATTTTATTAAAAGAAAATGTAAAAGGAGGATGCATTAGACTTTAAGCTAAACTAACGACATGTAGCTTTTATTTACTATCCTACCCTACCTAAAAAGAAAGGGAAAATCTTTATTCAAGTGTAAGAACTCTTCCAACTTAACCATGTGTGGAGCAATATAAGAAACATACTCATATCCATATATGAAAAAGTTACCGCAGTGATTACCTGGATATGAAGAAAAAACCAACCTACTTGTTTTGGAATCAGAAGGTGTTGAAGAAGAGAATAGTATTGTGGTCTGATGACCTCTTGAAACCAAATTTCAATGTAATATTGATGTTCATCAACAATAATTTCTATTCTCTCCTTCATCATGCTATGTAGATCCTCTTCTTTTGGATGATTGTTTTCTCAAGTACATAAAGGATCTGCTGAGATGGGTGTTGAGAACTCCTCAATCTTAGGTCTTAGTGATTGCTCTCCACTGAATATAGTCCATAATTTTTCATCTTATTTTGCATTTTGGAAATGAAAATCATTTTGTAGCTTATAGGACCTTGATTCTTCTAATATTTCTGGAGAGGTATTCAATTTCTTGGCTATTGTCAAGATGTGTTCTTCCAGAGAAGAAGAGATCCTAGCTGCTGCTAGGATTTGAGAGAGTTCTTCCAGAGAAGAAGAGATCCTAGCTGCTGCTAGGATTTGAGAGAGTTCTTCCAAACTAATGGTCACCTTTGAATTCATTCTCCTGGTGGTGGTAAGAAAAAAAAGGTTGTGTTGGTTGGTTCTGTAGAGGGCTCGAGTGGTCTTGCCTCATGTCCCACTATTACTGATGCTTCAACTTTTGTTCTATAGTGCTCCCTGTTTTAGTCTCTTTAGAGATTGCTTTATCTCTTTGGGTTGAGATAGATCCTGTTGTTCGGTATAGGTCTGCGAAGTTTATGACTGGAATGTTCCTTCCCCCAAAAAGGTTGGAAGTAACCTTGGTTGAAAGGTTTGACGTATCTATCTTTTGGGTCCCTAGGTCTGTTCATGAAAGAAAGCAAAAACAAAAACAAAAAGCTACCATTTGGTTTCTAGGTCTATTCATGAAAGTTAAAAAAAACAAAAAGAAAAACTACCATTGGGTTTGGGGGAACCTGCTATTGCAGATGCGCAGGTTCTTACCTCTTGTCTTAAAGCTCCCCCTCCACCAATATAATGATAAGGTCTAAGAATGATCTATTTCCTAACTACTTCTTACCTTGAGACAACTCCCCAACAATGACGCCAAAAATGATGGGTGTTATATATTCACTAAAAACACACTAAAAACCCTCGATTAAATTGTCAACCCGGGGTAAGTAAACTTAGAGTTGTAGAAAAATATATGCCAAAGGTAGAAGGGATGGTAGTAGTATAGTCTAACTAAGGAAGTGGCTATCTAAGCCTAATCTATTCAAGAAACACTATCTAATGAGCAAACCCTACTAAGCAACTTTAAACTATGTAACCTAAGTACTTTTGGGCCAAGGATCGATGGATAGTTCTCAGAAAACAAATGAAAACCCTACTTGAATCAAAATAGTTCAATCATGACAATAAGCAAAAGAAACTATTAAGCATAACGATAAGCAAATAACAAAATCAAATTTCTTTAACTTGCCAACCTATATTCAATGAGTAACTACCCTATGAAAGAAAATAAATAAACAAGCAAGCAAAGACACCTAACTAACCTACTAAAGCAAGTAAACAAGTAAGCAAGGAAAACTATCTAACGTACTAAAGCAAATAGACAAGTAAACAAAGACAACTAACTAACCTACTAAAGAAAATAGACAACTAACTACTGCAAGCAATCAAATTAAAATTTCTCATTGAACAACTATCTAGCCTAAGAGGCAAGTGGACTATGTTCTTAAAACTTCAAGAATATTTCTAATTCATGAAAGGAAATCTATTTAATTGAAAGCAAGAATAATTGCCAACTAATTCTTAATCTATGATAAGCAAGATACTATCTAATCTATCAAAGAAAATACTATCTATCCTACAACAACAATAAAACTATCTTCTAAACTATGAAAGCAAGAAACTATATCTTTTCTGATCTACAAAAGCAAGAAACTATCTTTTCTGATCTATGAAAACATGAAACTATTCTTTTAACTTATGAAATAAAGACAACTATTCTTTAACCTATGAAACCAGGAAAACTATCTTTTAACCTATGACAATTCAAATATAATGTTGGTGGTTGTGTGAATGTCTTCGGTGTCGGATAATATCTTGATGGCACTTGAAAACAAAAGATAATTCAAGCGGTATAAGCTCAACACCGATCTCAATAGCAAAGTGAAAGGTATGGATTAAACAATCCAAAGAGAATTTAGCCATGACAAAAGCAATTGTCAATTACCCTGCATATTCATTTATTAACCATCAACAATATAACGAGATCATACCGTTTTAACATAAAATTCTTCAAAAAGCTCCTTCAAAAGATGAAAAACACATATGTACATGCGACAAAAGAGTATAATAACCATCATAAAAGTGATCATATTCCAGGCCCAACAATTAAGATATAAAGTTGCTATGCCATTCTTGAGGAAGGGGTTTCCAACCCTTATTCAAGAATCCCACCAAGGAGAATATTAATGTAGAGGAAATTATGGTTGATCCTTCCCTAGGATCTCTTTCAATAAGAATACTATGCTTTATTAAGCGTAATTCAAACTTTCCCTAGGTTCTCTCTCAATGAAAATACTATTCTAGGGGAAGGGTCGATAAACCCTTTTTAAGGATCCCCCGTGTTGAGAAAGTTAATCTAGAGGAAGGGTAGACCAACCCTTCACAAGAGTCCCTTTGAAACAAATATTTATCTAAAGGAAGGATGAGGCAACCCTTCCTAGGTATCCTCTTCAATGATAATATTAAGTTGGAGGAAGGGTCAATTGACCCTTCCTTGAGATTGTCTTCAATGATAATACTAACTTGGAGGAACAATTAATCGACCTTTACCTAGTATCCCACTCAACAAGAATATTATTCTGAAGGAAGGGTTGGTATATGTAGAGGAAGGATTGGCCAATCCTTCTTAGGATCTTACTTAAAGATAATATTAGTCTAGGGGAAAGGTCAAATAACCCTTCTCTAGAATCCAACTAGATGAAAATACTAATATGAAAGAATGATTAACCAACCCTTCATTGGAATCCCCCTCGATGAGAAAACTAACCCGGAGAAAGGATTGAATGAACCTTCCATGATACCCCATGATACCCCACTTGATGAGAATAATAATATATATGAAGAGTAGGATTACACTTATATTATGCTCCTACTAAATGAGAATACTATTCTAGATAGAGGAAGATTCATTTAACCCTTATTCAAGCTCACATTTGATGAGCACATTAATGTAGAGATAGCCTTAGTCAATTTTTATTAGAGATATCACTCCACAAAAATACCAATCTAGAGGAAAGGTCATTCAACCATTCCCCAACCTACCCCTCAATAAGAATATTAATCTAGAGTAAGGGTTAATCAATCATTTCCCAGGCTCCCATTTGATGAGAATATTAATCTAGAGGAGATGTAAATTGAATGTTCCCCAAGACCCCTCTCAACCAAATACTACCATAGAGGAAGGATTGATTAACCATTCCTCAAGATCCCACTCGATGAGAATACTAATATAGACAAAGGGTCTACAAAAAATTATCCATGGCCCCCCTCAATGAGAATGCTAAGCTAATGAAGGAGCATTGTTAGCAAAGCCACATGGGATGACAACACATCACCTGACACGCCTTTTCAGTAAAATTTTAAATTTTGAAGTAAATTTTGAAAGATGGTGTATCTCAGAGAACTTATGAGTAAATGATGAATAAGAGAAATTTTAATGGTTGGAGGTTGAATGATTGCGTCAAACCACAAGAGATCAGGTTGTACTTTAGTTATTTGATTTTGGTGTGGATCTGAAGATTCACCTTATCTATCACAGACGTTTATTGTAATAGGACTAAGTAGCTGCAAGCTTTTATTTTCGATAAGATAGGTAGTTGGAGGGAACCCTAGAGGACCTCTTGTATAAGTAGATGCATCGTATGTCTGAATAGGGTTACTGTAGATTAGGAAGAGATAGTTGTTACTGAATGTAAGTTGTTTTCAAAACTGTATCCATTTACATTTAAATGAATATAACATAGGGATATTGACCCAATGCATGGTGTTGCTACTGTTTACAATTTCCTTGTTATTTTATGTTTTCATGAATGAATGAGTTATGTTGTTGAGCATATGATACTATGAAGTATTGGAATAAGTTTCAAATCATTTCTCTTTGTTGGGTTCATGTAAGGTGTGCATATAGTCTGCAAGGAGTGCATTGACAGAGTCTGTTTTGACTCAGAAGATCAGAAGAGATAGCGTGAAAATTCCATTTGAAAGGAGTCCAAAGGGATTGCTGAAAGGTGTGCATAGTCGCTCGCAAGAAGCTAAGTATTGCATAAGAATCTGTTGTGAGGAGTGCATAGATTCGAAGTTCAACTAAGTGTCTGAGTAACCCTCTAAGGAGTTAAAGGGTTCGAGAAATAAAGCTCAAGAGAGATAGTGGGAGAAACCCTCAAAGGGAGTGAAGCTTTGAAGGTTTCATGAGTTATCGGTTAAGATCCATCCAAGAGGGAGAGAGATCATTCCAGATCATTGGATCTAGGAAAAGATCATGAGTTTTAAGTCTCTTTGTGAAAAAAGCAACGAGAATTCGTCAAAGTCTCGAAAGAGGTTAGGGACTGTCCATCATCCATAGAGACAGGTGGCATAATATCTACAATTCCGGAGCAAAAGAACTTTAGAAGTTTTTTATACAATGGGAGAGAAAAATATCCTAAGAGCCGAAGGACAAAATAGATCCTGGTCGTTGGTCGCCAGGAGACACGTGTCAACAGAACTGAGACCCCTTAGAAATTCACTTCAAAATATTTCAATTGTGGATTGTGACAAACTCTCAAAGTCTCGAAGGCCAAAGTATATCGCAATCATCCATTGCGGAGAACACGTGGCAAGAGATCAGGAAGTTTGGAGGCCTAACACTCCGAAAGGGAGTCGACAAGAACAAAGAAGATCTAGACCATAAGATCGAGAGGGACATCTGGCAGAAATATATCATCTCTGGGTGAAACCACTCTGAGAGAAAATGAGTGTGCAGTAGTTGAAACTCCCAAACCCTGAAGAGCCGAAGTGGATTGTGGTCATTCGATAAAAAAGGACACGCGTCGATAGATTGTGTATTTTGGGTGGAAGTACTCCAGGAAAAAGAGAAGGCAAAGGGTTTGGAACTCCCTAAGTGAAAAATCTCAAATTAGATCATGATCGTTGGTTGCGAAGGAGGACAAGGATCGTTGATCTGGTCTTGGTTGAAAGTTTCGAAGTCGCGGAGCATCGGGAGGTTAAGCCTTGAGCCACAACTGAGGTCACATGAAAAGAAGGACAAGCATAAGGAGATAACACCTGTGGGTGTTGGGATTCAGAAAAGGTACTAAGAAAGAAGGAACCGCAGTGTCTGTTGATCTGTGAATGGAGATCGATGATGGGGAATCATTTGGAGCACAGAGGTGAAATTAGTGAACGTGCTAGTTCATGTCCCGCTATTCACCAACGTCATTGATCTCATCGGGAGGGGGGATCAACGACCATGATTAGATCGAGTTGGGTGAGAAATTTATTATTGAGAGGATAGATCCCTCCAATAAAGAGCGAACACGTTGGTGCCCCACAATTACTGTGAACCATTGATCAATGAACAAATCGGCAATGATCGAATCATGACCATGAAAAAAAACTTGAGGTTGATAACAGGGCCTGTGTTTGATTGAGATTGAGACCAGTAAGGTATCAAGGAGATTAAGATCCTTAACTGGGAGGTTGTGCATCCCTGAAGGAGAGTAGGGGGGTTTTCATCAAGTGGTATTAGAGCCAGGTTAGAACTCAAAGTTGTACTCTATGTGTGTGAGAACTAGTCAACACAATGCCACTGAGGAGACACATGGAGCCACCTGTAGCCAATCACACTATAGAACGAGAAATGAGAGAAGTTTGTGCCATATTGGAAGTGATGGAAGCAACGCATAGGAGAGCACCTGATGTTGGAGATGTGAGTGAAGTAGAAAGTGAAGAGATAGATATTGAAGAAGCTGCAGGGGGAGATGCTACCGAAGAATGCTTGCTGAAAGCTGTTGCGAAGTTGGGAGCTAGAGAAAAGATAGACATCCCAATGTATGAAGGTAATTTAGATGCTAAAGAGATGTTGGACTAGATAAGGTCCATGGACAAGTATTTCAACTATGAAGATGTCGACGAGGAAAAGAAAGTGAGACATGTTGTCACCAGGTTGAAATGATATTCAACACTGTGATGGGATGAACTATGGGCTGACAAACAAAGCAAAGGAAAGAATAAGATAAAGAGTTGGGACAGAATGGTAGCCAATATGAAGGCTAAGTTCATGCCCAAGGATTATCATATAAATCTATTTAGGAAGATGCAAAACCTGAGACAGAAAGGAATGACAGTGAAAGAGTACACATAAAAGTTTTACAACATGAAAATCAAGACTCTATAGAGGGAGAGAGATGAAGTGAAAATTTCTAGGTACATAAATGGCATGAGATATGAGATCCAGGATGAAATCAACATTATGTCGGTGAGGACAATAGAGGAGACATATCAATATGCATTGAAAGCAGAGGAGAATTTGGCCGAAAAACAAAGTCAACGAGGTAGAGGTAGAATCCTGAACAAAGGTAAAGCATTTTCCCATGATAAGGCACAGAAGCCCAAGGGTGAGGATGAGAAAACCCACAATCACTCAGAAAGAGGAGGAATCTCCAAAGGGAGACAACCTAGTGGGAGAAATTATTTTTCCATAGGAAAAGGATGAAGCAGAGGAGGATAAATAATATGTTATACCTATGGAAGACTAGTACACAAGTCTTGGGAATGTCTCAAAAAAAGAAAGGAGGAGGTGAATCTCACATTTAAGAAGCACAAAAAGGGAATGTTGAAGCAAAAGGTACAGAGGATGGAAAATATTTGATGTTGAGGAAGGTTCTTGTGAATCTAGAACTAAAAGTTGAAAAATCAGTACAGAGGAATAGTTTGTCCAGGACATCTTGCAAGACTAAAGACAGAGTATGCAAGGTGATAATTGACAGTGGGAGAACTGACAATCTAGTATCCATAGAGATGGTGGAGAAATTGGAGTTGGAGAAAATTGCACATCCAAGTCCATATAAGGTCTCATGGTTGAAAAAAGGACACCGAGTAATGGTAACTAAACAATGCCTTGTCGAATTTAGAATAGGTGAATATAAAGATGAGATTTTTTGTGATGTAATTCCCATGGATGTATTTCATGTTTTGTTGGGAATACCATGGCAGTTTGACAGGAATGTCATTCATGATGGGAGAAGGAACACTTACACTTTGGAAAAGAATGGTAGGACACACATGTTGCTTCCAATATAGGAGAAGAAGGTAAAAGAAGAAGCCAACACAAACATACTTCTCATGATTGGGAAGGAACTCCTGAGTGAAGTCAAGAAGGAAAAAAAGATGCAGTTTGTTGTGGTGAGGAAACCCAGAGTTGTCCTTACAAGTACTTCTATGGATGATTTTCCTGAGGAAGTTCTGTAGCTGTTGTTGAATTCTGCTGACATAGTAGTGGATGAGTTGCCTAACTCATTGCCACCTAGGAGAAGTATCAACCATCATATTGATTTGATACCAGGAGAAAGTCTTTTGAAAAAAGAAACATATAGATTGACACCTTAAGAGAATGAGGAGGTAAAGAAACAAGTCCAAGAATTATTAGACTAGGGTTTAGTCAGAGAAAGCTTGAGTCCATGTGTAGTACCAACTATGTTGAGTCCAAATAAGGATGGAGGATCGAGATTGTATACAGACTCAAGATCCATAAACAAGATCACCATCATGTACAAATTTCCTTTACCAAGAATGGATGACTTAATGGATTTCTTAAGTGGAGCAATTTGTTTTTCAAAAATAGATTTGTAAAGTGGACATCACCAGATAAGGATGAGATAAGGTGATGAGTGGAAAAAAACCTTTAGGGGTTGTATGAATGGCTTGTTATGCCATTTGGCTTAACAAATGCCCCAAGTAATTTTATTAGACTGATGAATGAAGTATTGAATGATTTCATTGGTAAGTTTTTGATTGTATATGTGGATGATATATTGGTCTTCAGTAAAACTGAAGAAGAGAAATTGAGACATCTGACATTAATGATGAGGAGACTACAACAAGAGAAGTTGTTGATAAATTTGAAGAAGTCCTCTTTTATGAATACATAAATCATTTACTTGGGTTTTGTGATCTCTTCAAATGAATTGAAGATGGATCCCGAGAAGGTTAGATCAATCAAAGAATGTCCATCACCAAGGAGTATGTTTGAAGTGAGAATATTCCATGGATTATCAAGTTTCTATAGGAACTTTATTAGAAATTTCAGTGGAATTTGTGCACCACTGATGGATACAGTGAAGAAGAGGCACAAGTATTTTGAATGGACAGAAGAAGCTGAGAAACGTTTCAATATATTGAAGGAGAAGATAACAGAATGACCAATTTTGGTCTTGCCAAATTTCGGGAAGACATTTCAAGTAAGATGTGATGCGAGTGGAGTTGCAATTGGAGCAGTTTTGAGCCAAGATAATAGGCCTGTCGCATATTTCAATGAGAAGCTTAATGAGACTAAGGGAAAGTACTCCACATATGATAAATAATTTTATGCCATAATTCAATCCTTGAAGAAATGGAGGCACTACCTTGTTACAAAATAATTTGTCTTGTATAGAGATAACCAAGATTTACAATTCATAACTAGATAGGACAAGTTAAACCAGAGACATGCTAAGTGGATAGAGTTTATGAAAAATTTCACTGTTGTCATTAAACATATTTCTAGTAATGCTAACAAAGTTGTTGATGCATTGAGTAGGAGATGTCTGATTCTACAAGAATTTCAAGTGAAGACCTTGGGGTTTGAACACCTTAAGGACATGTATTGTGATGATCCATATTTCAAGGAAGCATAAAAAGCATGTGAAAATCATGTTCTCAGAGACAGAAGCTAGTGGACAGAGTATATGATTCAATATGGATTGATGTTTAAAGGTTTCCAATTGTGCATACCGAGGTGCTCGATGAGAGAAAATCTGTTGAAGGAAAAACACAGTGGAGGTCTAGCAGGACATTTTGGCCATGAAAATGCATTTGCACAGTTGAATGGTTCATACTATTGGTTGTATGAGAGAAGAGGTGAAGAAGTTTGTGAGAAAATGTAAGATTTTCTAGTATGCAAAAGGAAAGAAATAGAACAATGGATTGTATCAGCCATTGCCTATTCCAGATAGGCCTTGGGATGCAATAAGCATGGATTTTGTGTTGGGATTGACAAGAACCAAGAGGGGAAGTGATTCCATATTTGTTGTGGTTGATATATTTTCAAATATGGCACACTTTATCCCATGCCATAAAACTAGTGATGCAACACATGTTGCAATTTTTTTTTTCAAGGAAGTTGTGAGACTTCATGGATTTCCCAGGAGTATTGTCTCAGACAAAGACACTAAATTTGTTAGTCATTTCTAGAGAACATTATGGAAGAATCTCGGGACAGAACTGTCTTTTAGTTCAACATATTACCCTCAGACAGATGGAAAGAGTGAGGTGGTAAATAGGAGTTTAGGAATTTTTTTGAGAAGTTTGTTCACTGAACATCATATCCGGTGGGATCAAATTATGTCATAAGAAGAGTTTGCATATAATAACTCACCAAACAGAAGTACAGGAAAAATCCCATTCTAGATAGTGTATGAGATGACACCAAGAAGGGTATCAAAATTGAGATACATGGAGAAGAAGACTTCACTGCAGAGATGCATAAGCTTCATGATCAGATTAGGGAGCGGTTTCATAACATCAATGCAGAGTATAAATGCAGAGTTGATCTTCACATAAGAGAAATTCAATTTGAAGTGGGAGATCAAGTTTTAGCACACTTGAGGAAAGAAAGGTTCCCAAGGGGAACATATAAAAAGATGAAGTTGAAGAAGATTGGACCATGCAAGATCCTAAGAAAATTTGGTGACAATGCTTATGAGATAGAGTTGCCAAAGGATGTGGGAATATGATCCATATTCAACATTTCAGACCTGTATCCTTACTGTTGTTCCTGAGTCTGTACTTAAGGCTTTAAAGTACAGTGTCAAGGCATCCAAAAGTATGATAAAGGTTGATAAAGGATTTCACTAACCTTCGGTATAGGAAATTAGTGAGGATTTCTTCGTTCTCGCTGTCTAGCTTCCAACTATTCCTGGGTAGTAATATCTTGTTCAATGGCTGCCCATGAACGTTCCAATTCCTCCCGGGTGTTCACATTTTTAAGGATCGTGTCGAAGAGATTTAGAGAGATATGTATTTGATTAGATAATCTGGGTTGAATGTTAGGTTGATTTGCTGTAGGGACGGTCATTGAGGAACAATTTCAGTATGGAAATGATTTTTTTTTGTAAGAGAGAGTTTATTTGCTATTTCAATTCGGACGAAATAAAAAGAAACTTTTGCATGAAAAAACGAAATAAGCATGCAAATCGAAGGCCCTTTCCTGTGACTGTATTATTTTTGGTAAAAATAACGTGAGATGAGAGAACACATTTATCTATAGATAACGCGAAGTTACTGACAGTGAAAAACTCGCGTAAACATAGACGAAGAAATTGACATAAACATAATTGACAAAATGTAAATAAACATAAAATTCTGTGAATGTAAATTGGTCTTACACCCGCTAATAGCTGGTGCAGAGGAAAGTCAAGAAACAGTTACAGAAAATATGAAATCACTTCACTATAGTAGTGGTGATACTAAATTATAGTGATGCACGTCAATTATGTAGAGCAAAATGAAAAGAAACAATTAACACAACGAAACAAACTTGTAACATAGTCGTGACAGGATTGGGAATCTTCAAATCTGCTTGTATTAACTTCCTTCATACAAAAAACTCTCCTCTAATTGATACCAAAAAGTCCAGCCCTTATCTCTTCTTTTTGTGATGTGTTTATACAAAATTTGTCTCTCGGTTCAGAAGAGCCAAATTACTCCATCTGTCTGAATCCGTTTTCAAAAAGGTGCCAGGTGTTTATTTTTGCTTAGATTTAATACATATGATACATTTGTCCAAAAAATGAAATACAAGATGTGAAGGTTTTGCATTGACAGTTGGGGGGAGCGAAATAACTCTATTTTACCTATTCTATCTTCAAGAAGTGCTAGGTGCTTGTCCTCGCACGGATTCAGTGTACATGATACACTTGTCCACAAACTGAGTCACAAGTTGTGAAGGCTCGGCTTGACAACTGGCTTCGGAAAAATAGCACTCTCGGGCCAACTGTGGAATTTTATCATCTATTTGTACATTGACGAGTTCAAGAGCGCCGAGTTGTGTACTAGGCTGAATCAAATGTTTGTCGATTTGAGCCGGGTCTACCCTGTCCATCCTAGAGATTTCTGTTAAATTCCTCTCATTCTTCTCCTTCATGTCGAGAGAAATCTGATCTATATTAATCTGTCTCAGCGCCTCTGTGTCGCCTCCAATCTCCATCCCTAACAACCCACCATTTATGGCTTTGCAGGCTTCTGCTAACGAATTTGTCACTTTTTGAGCCTGCTCTTTGCATAAAGTAATATCCTGCTCCCAATTCTTTAACAAGATATTACCCCTAGTTTGTTCAGCAATGGTGAGCCCGGGAGGCCCTAAAAACCTGTTGTTAGTCGCTATTACTGCCTCTTGAAAAGCGATCCGAGCAGCCTCTGCATTTCTTTCTTTGTTAATCAGATTCTCAGAGATCTGATGTATTAACAAGCAGTCTTCTCGAATCTCTCCTACTTTGCTTAGCAGGCTCTGTTGAGTAGAGGAGATCCCGCTCCGAATATCGATTGCTCGGGATTTAACGATCTCGATGTCAATTGCCTTGCTTTCTGCGACCTCCAACTGAGCCTGCAGCTGTGTGATCATATCCCTCTGCTGGCCCGATTGTACCCGACCATCTCGGATCGTAGAATTTGCTTGTTCCAGCTTGGTCTTGAGGACTTCAATTTCTTTCTTATCGGCCAATCGGGCCAGATCTACTTCTCCGCTTACTTGATTCTTAGCACTTTCTGCTGCCGAAGCCACTCTAGCCTCAAGAGTCTTGATCAGGCGATTCTTTGCTTTGAGTTTCTTTTTTAACATTTCGACCGAGAATTGATTTGTTGTCGCGTACGCTCCTAGCGTTCCTGCAATTTCCGTGGCAAATTCATCTTTCCTTTTATTCATCCCATCGGTCATCACTTTGAATTTTTTAACAGTGGACCCTCCCTCTTGATAAAATTCTCGCTTCACCACAGCTTTCCTCTTTTTGTCAAAGAAGAATTCATTAGGGGGGAGTTCCTCTGCCCTTATAGGTCTCATTTCTTCACCAAATATCCATCCCTCGCTAATGCCTCCCTGTGTCCATTGCAAGGGTGTGACAGAGGAGATGGGTTGCCCGATCTGCTTCGCAGCCTTCTCTGGTGTGCTGAGTGGACCTTGCTCTGTCGGTGGGTCAGGGGTCTTCGTACCTGCCTCCGGATTCTGAGTTTCTGGTGGACCTGTGTCTTTTATTTCCTCCTCCAGACTATGCTCCTTGGGAGGGCCAGTAGTCTGTTCTCCTGTTTCGGGATTCCCCTCTCGCTCAGGACTCTTCTCCTTTTTTGGATTCTTCTCCTGCTCAGGACTCTTCTCCCTTTAGGGATTTTCATCCGTTTCGGGATTCTTCTCCTGCTCCCCTTCCTGACGTTTTTTGGGGTTAGAGGTTTGCCCCTCAGAACTTTCGGCCTCTTTTTATTTATCCTTGGAAAGTCCCAGACCTCCTAGCACCACGGGGAGACATCGTTTCCTATGCTCCTGAAATTTTAAAACTGAGGCCCTGTCTTCAGGTGCTAGGGATCTGATTCGAAATTGCACCTCCGAATAGGACCTTGCCCCTCGGAAAACATCGTCCGAGGGCGAACATTCATGCTCGAACCTCTTTAATCCACAATTTCCCAAATGAGTGCTTACAATTACCTGAGGATCATGCTTCTTATACTCGATAGAGACTAAGCTCAAGTTTTCTATGGATGCAGCTTCAGCCTTAGCATGTCCAAAATCTAATAAGGAATAGGAATTTATCCGAATAGGGAAAAACGACCATACCTTCTTTGATGACGCTTTGAGCTCTTTGCTCACTCCACCGATTACTATTTGTCGAGCAATCTCGCGACAAGCTAGCTTGTCGGGGATGAATAGTGGTAGCGCCAGAGGAGGAACATCAGCTCCAAATACTCTCAAATAGGATAATTCCTCTTCCACGTACCAGTCCATGATACGGCTCAGATTCTCAGCAATGCTATCTGAGATGCGGGGTGGCAAAAGACCAAAAATGGTGACGTGCAGGGGCACCATCACCCAGTTAAAAATCTCATAAATAAACTTGTTCGCGTTATTTTCCCACAGCTTATCGTGGTACTCATGAACAGTCTTCTCTTGGGTTGGACTCCAAGCCCAATTCATCAAAGGAAAAGGCGTCATGGAGCATATCGCATCCATGATATACGCGGACATGAATAATCCGGATGGTTTCCCGGCTGCCTTCTGCTCCCGGTA
Organism: Picea engelmannii; assembly: GCA_009831015.1. NCBI lineage: Eukaryota > Viridiplantae > Streptophyta > Pinopsida > Pinales > Pinaceae > Picea > Picea engelmannii. Next base: position 28,598 of record ML846570.1, read on the forward strand.
CTCGGTGACCCTGTTGAACAAACTATCAGAGAGCATTTTTGCCCAATTGAATGAGGAACCTTCTGCTACTCGAAAGATGAGAGGTACCCACTGGACGTAAAAATGTGCGGTATCCTCCCATCCGAAAAGCCGACAAGTCATCATCGCCACATACATATAGTTTGGATCCAACGAAGAAATCGAATACACACCCTTGTCGTTCACTCTAAATGTCGAGGAACGAGACACCCAATCTTTTATCAAGCATGGCATGGTTTTGTCAAATTCTTCGCACTCCTTCTTTTTGAAGTCCGCCAGGAATTCTTTGCCATATGTGTGTTCAGAGGTTGCTGGGAGCTTATACATAGACTGGATATGCTCGGGCCTAAAAGTCCCAATCATGGCCTATCAGTCATTTACGATAGTTCTGGAAGGCAGGTCGACGTGATCCAATGCCCATCGGATCATGTCGTAGTATGGGAGCAACCGAGGTCTGGTTGCAACCAGGTGCATTCCCGACTGAACAATTGTCTTGTACTTAGTGTTCAGGTCATCCTTCACAATATCATAGTTATAGTCATCAGAGTCTGAACAGTTTACCAACTCGGATTGCAGGATATCTGAAATAGACGACCAGGTGGATACTGAGCCGCCCGTCCGAGGCGAAGTATCTGAGACGTTGTCCGGACCCTGTGCTGCAACTTCGACATTTGCTTTAGCTTCTCTTCTTGGCGCCATAGCTGAAGCTTGATTTTTTTCTCTTCTGTAGTAGACCTGTGTATACATGCGAAAATGAGTTTCCTCGGAGAAAAGTGAGTTTTATGCGCTTAAGAGAAATGTTTTTTAGAGTAGGACGAAACTTTCGTATATATTTGAAAATCCTGTATCTTTGAAATAAGCCTGTCAAATCGCAAATAAAACCAAATTTATTGTATAAATCCGATCTGATTTATTCGTGGATTTACCCTAATTATTCATTAATGTCATCAATGCTCGACGACTTGACAGGCAATTGAGTTATGGAGAGTAAGCAAGTACCTCGTGAAATGTGCCAACCTTGAAGCGCGGGACGTATCTTATTTAAATTTAAAAAAAATCAAATCTTATGGACTTAAATCATTTCCTCGCTTTTCGCCGCATCGTGAATTTCCCTTTAACATTCTGACTTTACAACTCGCGAGACTGCGAGTGACGATTTAGCTTATTTAACAATAACCGTGATTTGATGCATCCTTAATTATATAATTAACTTAATCGCTATATCGCGACTCGGGAATTCGAGGATAGATTTTTGGGAAAATGATATGCCGAGTCGCGATATCGCGATGTAGTGATAATTAAGGTTCGAATTAAGAGAAGGAAATCTTAGATTAGGCGACTAATTGATCCTGTCATAATCATGTCGCAACTTCGTGAATCGGGGTTTTGGACATTTTAACTTTATGAAAGAAGGGGCCGAGTGGCGATGTGCCGAGAATTAAAACTAACCATGACTAGTTTTCTTACCCTTGATTCTTGACCAAGGTTATCGAAAAAGTTATCGGGCTCTCGACTCTCGGGGTTGTGAAAACAAAAAATTTAGGGTCGACGACTGCCGAGTCGCGAAAACCTGATGATGTGTAAACATAGTTAAAGATTTTACACCAGTTAATGCTTTGGACGCAAATTAGACCCGAGTTCGCATTTTCGCGATTCGGGACTTGTGAATTCAAGAAATAAATTGTCCGACTTGCGAGGCCCCGAAATAAAACAAAAAAGCAAACGTACTTACGCAAAATGAATCTTTTTTTGAAAGTGAAAAAGCATTGCTATTAAGGCGACAAGATTTTCAGAGCTTCATAATTTCGGAAGGAAAAGAAAAACAACTTTAGATCTCAAGCATGAAAAGTTGAAAATTGTGCGAGGTGAAAAACAAGGGTGGCTCCAACACTTACATGGAAGATGAAATAGAGAGATCAAAAGATCAAGAGAAGATTCAATGGGAGAAGTAGATGCTTGTAGCAGAAAATCCATAGATGGAGAAGATCGTTGATCAGAGGATTGACAAGAAGACTGAGAGGAAGAAATATTTTGAATATTTGGTCAAGTGGAAGGGACACCCAATAGAATATGGAAGTTGGATAAGTGAAGCTGATATACAAAAGCATGGAAGGTCAGTGTAGGAGCTCATAGATAGGATTCCATGAATTTTCTGCCCAGAGGAGTATGATAAAGGAGCATCATCAACAAAGCCACATGGAATGACAACACAACACCTAGCACGCCTTTTGAGTAAAATTTTAAATTTTGAAAGATGGCGTATCTCAGAGAAATTCTGAGTAAATGATGAATCAAAGAAGTTTTAATGGTCAGAGGTTGAATGATCACGTCAAACCAGAAGAGTTCAAATTGTCCTTTAGTTATTTGATTTTGGCGTGGATCTGAAGATTCACCTTAAATTGTTTGTCATAGACGTTTATTGTAATAGGACTAAGTAGCTGCAAGATTTTATTTTTGATCAGATAGGTAGTTGGAGGGAACCCTAGAGGACCTCTTGTATAAGTAGATGCATCATATGCTTCAATAAGGTTGTTGCATATTAGGAAGAGATAGTTGTTAATGAATTTAAGTTGTTTTTATAACTGTATCCATTTACATTTAATTGAATATAACAGAGGGATATTGACCCAATGCATGGTGCTTCTACTGTTTACAATTTCTCTTTTATTTTTTGTTTTCATGAATGAATGAGTTATGTTGTTGAACATATGATACTGTGAAGTATTGGAATAAGTTTCAAATCATTTCTCTTCGTTGAGTTCATGCAAGGTGTGCATATAGTCTAGAAGGAGTGAGTTGATGGAGTTTGTTTCGACTCAGAAGCTCAGAAGAGATAGTGTGCAACTTCCATTTTCAAGGAGTGAAAAGGGATTCCTACAAGGTGTGCAGAGTTGCCCACAAGAAGCTAAGTCTTGCATAAGAATCTGTTGCGAAGAGTGCACAGATTCGAAGTTTGACTAAGTGTTGGAGTAAACCTCTAATGAGTTAAAGGGTTCGAGAAATAAATCTCAAGAGAGATAGCTGGATAAACCATCAAAGGGAGTGAAGATCTGAAGGTTTCATGAGTTATTGGTCAAGATTCATCCAAGAGGGAGTAGGATCATTCCATATCGTTGGATTTGGGCAAAGCGCACAAGTTTTAAGTTTCTGTGTGCACAAAGGATTGAGAATTCGTCGAAGTCCCAAAAGAGGTTAGGGACTTTCCATCATCCATAGGGATAGGTGGCGTAATATCTACAACTCCGGAGTGGAAGCACTTCAGAAGTTTTGTAGACAAGGGGAGATAAAAAACATTGAAGAGCTGAAGGCCGAAATAGATCCTGGTCATTGGTCTCTAGGAGACACGTGTCAAAAGATCCGAGACCCCTCAAAAATTCACTTAAGAAGATTTCAATTGTGGAGTGTGACAAACTCCCAGAGTCTCAAAGGCCAAAGTATATCGCAACCGTCCATTGTGGAGAAAACGTGGTGAGAGATCATGGAGTTCATAGGCCTAACACTCTGAAAGGGATTCGAAGAGAATAAAGAAGATATGGACCATCAGATCCAAAGGGATGCATGGTGAAAATTCATCATCTCTAGGTGAAACCACTCTGAGAGAAAATGAGTGTGCAGGAGTTGAAACTCGCAAACCTTGAAGAGTCGAAGTGGATCGCGGATGTTAGATAAAAAAGGACACACGTCGACAAATTGTGTAGTTCAGGTGGAAGTACTCTGAGAAAAAGAAAAATAAGAGAGTTTGGAACTCTCGAAGCATGGATTCTCGAAGTAGATCCCGATCGTTGGTTGCGAAGGAGGACGGGGACTATTGATTTGGTCTCAGTCAAAATTTTTGAAGTCGCGAAGTGCCAGGAGTTTAAGCCTTGGGCCACAGTTGAGGTCACATGCAGAGAAGGACTAGCAGAAGGAGCTAGCACCCATGGGTGTTGGGATTTGGAAAATTTGCTAAGAAAGTAGGAACCATAGTTTCCATTGATCTGTTAACGAAGATAGACAGTGGGGAATCATTGTGGAGCACGAAGGTGAAATTAGTGAATGTGCTAGTTCATGGCCCACTATTGACCAACATTGTTGATCTCATCGGGAAGGGGGATCAATGACCACGATTAGATCGATTTGGGTGAGCACTTTCTGATTGTGGGGATATATCCCTCCAATAAAGAGTGAACACGTTGGCACCCTGCAATTACTGTGAACCATTGATTGATGAACAAATTGGCAATGATTGAATCATGACCGTGAAAAAAAACCTAAGGGTGATAACAGGGCCTTTGTTTGATTGATATTGAGACCAGTAAGGTCTCAAGGAGATAATCCATCTCAAGGATATTAATATCCTTGACCGAGAGGTCACGCATCCCCGAGGGAGAGTAGGTTGTTCTGCATATTAAGCTAAAGTAATTCTCGATCGACCTTTCTCATCATCATTCTTAATGAGAATAATATGCTTGAGGAAGGATTTATCAATCCTTATTCAAGTAGTTCATTAAAGAGAATATTGATATAGAGGAAGGGTCATATAACCCTTTCTTAGTAACCTACTTGATATTATGCTTAAGGAAGTGTCGATAGACCCTTCCCAATTCTCCCCTTCAACAAGAATACTATTCTTAAGGAGGGGTTAGGAAGACCTTCCATGAGCTCCCCCTTATGATAATACTATGCTAGAGAAAGAGTAAGTAGACCCTTTAACAATACCCCCCTCAATGAGAATAGTATGGTGAAGGTAGGATCAATTGATCCTTCCTTGGGCTCCCCTTAATGAGAATACTATGCTTGAAGATGGGTAGGTTGACTCTTCCCTATGTTACCCTCAATGAGAATACATTCTTGGGGAAGGTTAGTTGACCCTTCCTTGGGCTCCTCTTCAAAGAGAATTATATTTGGTGGAAGGATTAGTCAATCCTTCCTCAGGTTTTCCTTCAATGGATGTATTATGATGGAGGAAGGGTTGGAAAATCCTTACTTAGCCCCCCCTTCAATGATAATACTAATCTAGAGGAAGGGTCGGCCGACCCTATCCTAGAATCACCCTTGATTAGAATATTATGATCGAGTAAGGGTTGTATGAACTCTCCCCAACATCTCCCTTAATGAGAATAATAATATGGAGAAAGGGTCAAGTAACCCTTCCCTAGTATCCCCTTCAATAAAAACATTAATCTAGAGGCAGTGTTATCAAACCCTTATCAATATCCCTTTCGACCAAAATACCACTATAGAGGGAGTATCAAACAACCCCTTTTATGGAACAAAGAATTACAACAATATTGTTGAACTCCTCAACTTAAATTTAAATGTCAACCCAAGGTTCATGCAAAATTATGAGGTGCTATAAATAGTATGTGAAACCACAATGTATTAACTTACTCAGATGTATCCTTTGAATTATATGCAACTAACTAAATCTAATATACACTAAAAAATAAAATGCTCAACTTTGATATTTCATCCTCTTGACTCTTCATCCCATTGAGTTCATGATCTTCACTCTTAAATCCTTTGATAATATGAAAGGGTAGAGAGAAGTCTCAGATCACTATACTTGGGTAAATAGTTTAGGTAAATGAATCAATTAAAATATGATCCCAATTCTATTACTATATCACTCAATCCTTACAACTTTATAAATCATATTAGACCCATTAAACATACATAAAAGTACTAAACATCATAAAGTACACGTATTAAAGGAAATACATGAAAGGAAAGGAATGTTGGAACTAACAAAGAAAATTCCCAACTTTGATAACTAACTCTGATTTACTTCTCATGCACTCAAGTTCATGAATTTCACTCCTATATCCTCTAAAAATATGTATATGTAGATGAAGGTCTAGGGTCACTCTCTATTGGATGACAAGTTAATCAAATGATAAGGATTCTTTTAAATTATTATCCTTGTGATGTTGCTAGATCAGCCAATCCTTACAACATTCATGATCATATACTATATTCATAGACCCACTTCAAAGTAATGAACATTCTAAATTAAAAGCATGAAAATAATGAAATATTTTGTTAGAGAAATACATGAAATGGAAATGCTTCTATAAATGATAGTATGGAGCTAAAGGAATGTAAATGACAAAATAAAATTATATCTTTTAAAAGAAAATAAAACAACAATATAATCTATATTTAGGGGTATTAAACCTCCATTGCAACTTTTAAGTGGGCCCAAACCTCAAAGTCAGAAATGGGGTGGACCCCTCAATATAAAACTACTATTTACAACAAAAACCTTGAACCAAAAATCTTCATTAATTCCAAATTCAAATTTACAATTTGAGAGTAAAAAATATATGAATGACAATCCTACAAAGGAGAGTATCCTAAACTATCAACTATGATTCCTCTTATAATTGAAAATAAGTCCTATATAAACCTTCCAATATATCTCTTTACAATTTGAGAGTAGAAAATATATGAATGACAATCCTACAAAGGAGAGTATCCTAAACTATCAACTACGCTTCCTCTTATAATTGAAAAGAAGTCCTATATAAACCTTCCAATATCTCCCTTGATTGATGGAGGCTACCCCAAAATATCTTGAAATTATGTAGCTTGGTTTGTGGGATTAGTTTCCCTCTTAGACAATTAAAATTACCTCAATCAATTGATATTTTAATTTCTTGGGGCCTTTTAATTCCACCTCTTATTGATGGAAGTTTATATAAAATGGTATGGGACAATATCCCTTAAAAATATCATTATCCATAAAAAAAAAATTAGAGCCATGAATGAGGAGGATCAATCTTGTCTCGGTGATTCAATTTCCTACAATTATCCTTTGGGGATCACATTACTGGTCATATACAACACATGAAACAATCATCAAAACCATCAAAATCATTCTAAGATAAAGCATATGTGAAATTTCAACTTGAATTAAGTAAATCATATATAAT